>VDFB02023768.1:0-15966 GCA_007258455.2 Sequoia sempervirens | reverse complement strand
GTCCTATCTTAATGGGTAATTTGATTATACCCAATGATTTCCTACCAAAATTATCAAAGCCACAAATAGAAAGATTACCAGGTATTATGATAGGTGCTTCTACAACAAGTTTATGTAAAATTTTAATGCTACAAACATTAATACTTGATCCATTTTTAATGACCATAATCATGAGAGAATCCTATTGATTTTGGGTTTCAGGAGGAGGTAATTCATGTTTAGGGAATGTGATATCCAAGTTTGTTGTATTCACACCATATAACAAGGCTACTACATCATTCAATTTAATACAAGGTGGTACCATAACCTTTTGCAAATCCTCTTTGAGCATACTATGGTATGTAGGTGAAGTTTGAAATATGTCCCAAAGAGAGATCTTAGCTAGAGTATTACAAGTTTTCTCAACAAGATCATACACTTTTCCCACATGTTGAGGAAGACAAGGTGCATGAGGGAGAATAGGTTGAGGAAATGGAATGGAGGTTTGTATTTGTTTTGGTTTATTTTAATTTTGGGTGTTATATGTGTGAGAAACTACATGATAATTTGGTTTTTGTGTCACATTCTAGTGAATGTAGTTGTTTTGAGTAAGTTTCTTTGAAAATATTAGGATTTGACCAATAGGTTTAGGTTTGTTTAATGGAGGCACAATAATGAGATAAGGCATAATCTAGCGTAGAGGAACATGAGAAGGAGGATAGATGATAGTCTTTTCTTCAGGACATCTCTTAAGAGGGGTGAAGGGAAACATATTGAGAAGATAAAAAGTTTAGATAAGATAAGTTGTTTGGTTCTCCCTAAGGGAGAACCAAGTAGTTTGGATAATATTTTGAGCACTTTTGGTGGGAGAAAAAATACTTTCAGAAAAATTCCATGAATTAGGTGAATTAGGGCCAAACTAGTGATGCACAATAGATTTTAAAATTTTGAAGACAAACTACCAAAAATAGAAACATGATCTAAGTAGAGGTCACAGAGCAGGGTTTCAAAAAAAAATTGAGGTGAAACTGACTGGTTAGGGGCATGGGCACTCTAGACTGCAAATTAGGATTTTTGGAATCTCAAAACATGTACAGGCACGTGTAATAGTCTAAGGATCTTTTTTGTGAAAACCCATATTTGAGAACTGACAAAGTTCAAAAAAATAATATGCCCTAGTTTGATTATTAGAGGCACATCAAGGCATGAATTAGAGATTTCAAGCATTCAAAGGAGCTAATAGATGAAACCAATTGCGCATATGACAACCCCTAGGAGGTAGAAGGTGTTGACAAGATGGAAATGCTAGTGAAATGTAGAGGAATATGTTTATGTTTTTGTAAAGAACAAAGTGCTTTAAATGGTCTATTTTCCAAAGTAACTATACAATATTTGCAAATTGGAATGGAATAAATCATATCTAAATCCCTAAGCAAGGAAAATTAGATTTGAAATTATGCAATTAAATTCAAAATATTTTGTAATTTTGATCTAAATTGAATTCACTAAAGTGCTTTATTGAAAATAGTGTAAATGCAAATCACCAACAAGATATCCAAGTAACCTAGGTTATTGATCAATTTTCAAAATTTATTCTATAAAAATAAAAAAATTGCAAGTGTAGGATATGTTGGGTTCACCAAAATGTAGTGTGATAAAAGGGATCCTAGATCCAACAAGTAGATTAACTAGGATCAACTTCTTTCATTGCCCTACATTAGAGCACAAACCAACTAGAGTTTGATGATTGGATAGTTGTCTCAAAGGAGAGCCTATCTACTATGGTTTGGTTCTTTTGAGTTACACAAAGGAGAAATTTGATGTGTATTTTGACAAGCCTATTTGACATAAACCCTAGATCTGAAAATGTAATTTATCCCACAAACAAAAACAAAAATTGATAAAATAATAAAATTATTGAGAAGGGAAGATATTTGTACACCTCTCATACAAATTTGAACCTAAATTTGGAGGTCAAGGGTGAGGACGCCCTTGACGAAAGGTGTTTCTTTTTAGGGTTTGCAAACTTTAGATGACGGGTTACAACCTGCACTATGTTTTCCTATAGCTTTATGTTGATAAAACTATTAGATCTGACTTTCACACATGAAAAGAGGGGGAAAGGTTGTGTTATATAAGGACTTGGCTAAGTCAAACCCCATTTTGGTGTTTCCACCTCCATGAACAACAAATGATGATGATAAAGAGGGCTTACCCTAGGTCGAGTAGAGGCCAAATAAACAATAATTGACTATAATAACAAATGATAATGTTACCTTAGTTATGAAATATGTTGCAAGTATGCTTATGTTTGTGTTGTCATTGATGTCAACGGGATTATGTTTTTTGTTGCCATTGATGTCAACTAGTGATGGTTGAAAAGGTGTGATGATGCTTTGATTAGTTGCATTATGTTGTCATTAGTAAATATTACTAGTGTTGCTTAGATAAGCTTCTATCTTTGGGTGTTGTTTGGTTGAGTTGTTGTGTTGTATTTGGTTTTTTTGTGGTGAGGATGTGTTCCAAATGACAAGAATGTGTTTATGGTGCTTGGTTTCCTAGTGATTTTGAGAAATTTTTAATAATAGAGGAAACAATGTGTTGTAGAGGTGTTCTGGCATACAAAATGGTTTTTTGGTTTTGCTCCACATTTCTTCTATGCTAAAGATTTGCTTGTGTGGTTTAGATATGTTGATCAAAGGTGTTTATAGGTGTTATTTCCAGAGTTTCTTGGTCTGGATCATTGTGTAGAGAAAGTTATGTTCACCAGTGTGTGAATTGTGTAGTGCAATGGTGTATGGGAGAAATGATTTTGCTCCGCATTTCTCTGCAGTTTGTTTTCTGGTCTTGCAGATCCAAAAGTGTGTTGATAAGGTTCATATCTACCTTTGGTTGAAGTTGTTCAAAGTTTGGAGCTCTGGAAGTTAGTTTCTTGAGTTATAGTATGTGGAAGATTATCTAGGTGTAAAGGATAAGTTTTCTCTTTAGGTGAAAGTTGTTGTGAAGGATTTTTTTGGATTTTAGGGTGTTTGTGGAATATTCTAGATTGTGTTCAAGTGATATTTGTTGTCTGTGAGTCATCTTTGGATCAAAGGAAGCATGTACTTAATTGTTTAATGGTGTTTACATGGGTTCAATCGACCTTGGGTGTTTACACTAATTGTGGATTTTCTTCATTGATTATGGAAACATGGTGTGGTGTGTATGAGTGGATTTAGGTCTAAGTTAAGGTGTGATGTGGTTCACCTTCATTCCTTTCCACTGTGGGAATGTTTTGTTGCTGACCTAATTTGAGTTTGCACACTTGACGTGCATAGCCGACCTTGGATAATGTTTTCAAGGTTGAAGAAGGTATAAATAAGTGTTGCATGTTGAAGGAGGATGTGTGTGTAGAGTGTGTGATGTGAATTGCAGAGGTGTGAAGTGTGAATTTGTGAAGTGCAGTGTGAACTTTAATGAGTTAGACTACTAGAAGCAGTGAGAAGGTGTCTACAATCTTCAGAAAGGTTGTGAATGTGTTGGTGATGTTGTGGTAGAATTTTTTGTTGCATTGAGATGGATTTATCACTGTAACACTCTTCTTTCTTCTTTTATGTAATCTGACAATGAGCCATTGGTAGTGAGCCATTCTTTCTTTTGGGCAGTGAGCCCTCTGGAAATGAACCTATTATATTCGATGTTGTAATTACTTTATATTATGAGTTAATCCTCACCGTGGTTTTTCCCTTCTTGGGTTTTCCACATAAATTTGTTGTTCCATTGTTAATGGTGTTGATGTGTTTATGTTTCTGTTATTTGCTTTCATGCTAAATCATTATAATAGATTAAAGATTATTAAAGTTGATGTGGATTTGAATGTTAATGAGGGTTTTGATATTTTAATGAACAACTGATTCACCCCCCTCTCAGTTGTGTTGTGCATTCAACAATTAGTATCAGAGAAAGGTTCCTTGGAAGAAAACTTAACTGCTTGAGGTAGATATGGGATGGTGCACAAGAGAGTTGCTCCTTTGTTTGATTGATCAAATTATGCATTCTGGAAGACAAGGATGGAAGGTGTAGCACCCCTCTGAATCGGTCTCTCTGGATTTTTGTGTAAGTGCTATTTGAGATTTCATTGTTAATCGTGCCATTGAGTTATGCAAGTAGTAGAAAGATGATGTTATTTGATTTAAGAATTTTAAATTGAAAATTTTAGTATTTGCATAAATATATACATATATAAATAATATTTATTCAATTATTCTTTCATTGAATCAATTCCTTCATAAAATTAATAAGAGAAATATAAGTCCTTTTTATTTCATCTAGAGATTACTCATAAACTAAAATAATAATAATAATAAATATTATTATTATTATTACTATTATTACTAAAATAATATAAATGGTAGTTAGCAATTTTGTGTCAATAGTTCTAGAAATTAAGGCAAATGAAAATACATTTAATATTATTAATGTATGACATTAAATATGTTTAAAAATATAAGATTAATATTTGCTTAATGGATAACCTTGGGGGACTCAAAGTTAATAAACATCCTTTTAAAACAATTGTTTGTCATATGAGGTGAGTAGTAATCCAATTAATTTTGGTAACCTCGGGCATTTATGTTGAGAAAAAGGTGGTGCATTGTCTTGGGCGCAATAACAAGTTTCATTTAATATTTAGCAGATTGTATCCTGCATTAATTGAGCCTCTGAAAGCTCTTTTTGGGAAGGCATTCGGGGGAACACGTGCCTCGTCCATGCATCCATATTTTGCATGCATATCTGCCAGGGAAGTTGCATCGAGAAGGGGGAAAATATTGGAGCTGGCTACGCAGCCTACAAAATCTGATGCTATCATGCCATGCCATCTGCACCTGCATCAAACGAAGTACACCCTGACCCGAAGTACAATCCATCAATCAGCAGTCAAATCAGGAGTTTAGTGGCTGGTCTGGTCACATTATTAATTTAAATGAATTTTTCAAAATAAATATTTTAGTGAGAGAATTGACGAAAAGATCTCTGGATGATTTAAAATAATTATTATTATTCTAAGGGTCATATTTATATTGAAGATTTGTTAAAGAATAAATAAATTAAATTAATTTTATTACTAAATTTTAAATAATTTAAATATTTAAATTTTTTAATTGATTTTGAATTTCATTTTTATCTTTATTAATATTAATTAAATTATTTGTAATTTTTATCAAGTTTGAAATGCTCTAATTTTTAATTTAGATTTAAGTTTGAAATTTATTTTAATTATTTATGTTTTTTATTAAATTATAAATAATACTTAAAAATTATTAAAATTAATTTTATAATTATTTGTCTTATTAAAATTTTAATTATTTTAGAATAATTATATTTATAATTTTTATTTAAATTTATGTAATAAAAATAATTTCAAACTTAAAATCTATATCTCTTTATCTCCCCCTCTCTTTCTTCCTCTATATCTCTCTATCTCTCCCTTTCCCTCTTCCTTTATATCTCTATATCTCTCTATCTCTCGGGTCCAAAGAATCATTAGCTCAATGACCAAGGACGATTTATTTAAAAGATATTTGAGAGGGACCCAAAGATCCATGTGTGTTAGCCATGAACCTATAACCCAAAAAATAATAAAAAAATATGAATAAAATAGGAAAACCCAACCTAAAAAATCTAACTTTATTCAATGCAAGGTTGAACTTTAACTTGGGAAAAATATATATAAACATTTGACTTATTTACATGTAATTTAAAATGAAAATCATGTTCATTTCTTCATTTTTCTCCTTTCTTTAGTGTTAGTGGCTACCCATACAAACCTATAGTATACATATAAACTATTCTATATTTAAATTCCCTCTCTTGGATTATTAGCATAGATTTATGTGAAACTTCACTTTTTTTCTTAATTTTATTTTTAGGATGTAGTTATTGAAGAATTTTCCAAAACTTTAAATAAGCATGTCCATCTATTTTTGTAATGGCTAAAATGATTATTTGTGGCTTTTCTTCTCTATTTTATACAAGAGTATTTCATGAGATTAATTTAGTTAGTTAGAGATACAAATTATGTCCCCAAATTATAGTGTCTTTGTCATACATACATCTTAATGTCTTAATATTCAAGAATCTATTATCTTAATTATATTCATAATTGTGAAATTGTTTATTTGTATTTAGAACTCCAAAGGATTCTTAGTTGAAAATAGGTTGTCAAAATTAACTAGGACCTCAACTTTGTGGGAATTTTACAAAATGACACATCAATACATAATGGGATAGGAAAAATTAGCATATTTTAGAAAGCTAACAATGAGTGCTACCTATATGTATTTTTTTATTTTTATATCTATTGACTTCATTTGACCTTCAAAAATATGGTGTGAAATGATAAATTTTGATCAGTAAAATGATGTATATGTGACATGTAAATGTGTGTTGGTTAAACATTCTATGTAGCTTGACATGTAAATGTGTGTTGGTTAAACATTCTATGTAGCTTGGGGGACTATGGTACTACATAGAATTTTTAAATGAAAAATATATATAATGGTAAAAAGTATTATCTAAAATGAACTTAAATCATTTTTTTCCTTGTGTTCCCATAAATTTGTTATTTGATTAGTGAGACATACTATTATACCTCATACCTAAACCATATATTTTATGAGATAATATTTAGATGAATTTAATATGACATTTTCTTGTATGACATCTTGATAGTGTGAATACGAACTTATGTTTCAATGTTATTTTGGATGTACTGGTAAAGTCAAATTCACATTGTAGAATGTGATTTGTGAGCACACAATTCAATTAAGAGTAGTTATATTTCTTTAGATTTCTACCCCTACTAATTGAAATTAAATTTTTAATGTTTGTATGAACTTATGTTTTCTTTCTCATGATATGGTTTTAAACATCTACCAATTGAATGGTGAAATTTGGAGATTTAAAAAATGAATAATTATAAATAAAAGTGAAATATATAGAAAATAAAATTATTTTACATAAATTATTTAAGGATGAATTCAAATGTAATAATATATTAGTATATTTAGATATTAGAGTTAAGATAATATTAATTTACAAGATGTTTATCAAATTGTGTCTTATTATGTTCTAGCAAACTGCTAATTATTTTGTTTTCATTCTATGTCACTTTCATACCATAATGATCTTCACACTTGTAAATTCAAATTTGATCCATAGGTTTGACACTTGATCATAAAAATACACAAATGCTTATGATTGTCTAGAATTTTCTATAGTCTAAGTGTTTGAAAAAATAGTTGTGTTGATGAACACCTTTAAGAATTTGCTATATATGAAGCATTTCGTGCTACAAACTCTTAAGTGTTTTTTTTAATTTATACATTATTAAATAAACTAAATAAAATTTGTTATGTTTTATTTATTTTTTGATTTTTTTAAAATAACTTTTAATGTTTTAATAAATAAATAATTTTTTAAATCAATTTGCATTTATTAATATGTTTAAATGCATGTAATAACACAAATTATTAAAAATTGATATTTTTTAAAGTATAAATCATATATGTATATAATATTTTTATCTATTTTTAAAATTTAGTGTAGATTAATAAAATGATATAAAATAGAGGAAGCCGGTTTTTCTTTATTTATTATTTTAAGTTTTTACCTATATATATATTTATAGATTATTAAAATACCAAATATATCATGTTATAAATGAAAACATATTAGTTTAATTAAAATATATCATTAAATTATAAAGAGTAGTGTACCATTTAAATTATAAAGAGTAGTGTACCATTTTTTTAGTTAAGTTTAAACCTAGACTTTCTTTTTTCCATTTCTCTATATATATTATTAGTCTATTTTTTCCATCTAATTTCTTTTGTGATTTAATCCTATTTCCTCTCTTTTTAACTCCTCTGCTCTCCTACCCTTGGTTTGTTTATTCTCTTTCCACCTCCCTTCTTTTAAGAGGTTCCATGTGCAATATATATCCTTCCAATCATCTTTTTAATGCATCCATAATTCTAATCATAGATTGAACTCTAATTCTTGTGATTATTATATTCATATTAGGGTTAAACTTAAAGTGATTATTATATTCATATTAGGGTTAAACTGAAATGATTATAACCATTAATCTATATTTTGGGGCAACCAATAATATATTAAAATTGAATGTAACCTTAATTAGATAAAAAAATTATACTAACCCTAATCCTACCCTAACCCTAATTCTAACCATGGTCCACTCCCTATAAATTATTATATTTAGAATATTATAATAATATATTTAATATATTACTAAATGAACCCTAACCCTAACCAAAATATAAGGATCATTAAAGGCCAACCCCATCCCTAACCCCAAATGAATCATAATGTCAAACCTAACCCTAATCCTTATTGAATTGTAATAGTAATTGTAACACTATACAAATCCTAACCTTAATTCATCCTAGAACCCTCATACTAATCTAACCTTAACCTTGCAAATTGTAATTATAATCCCAATTAAACATACCAATAATTATAAACCTATAAGAACCCTAACCTTAATTTTTCCTAGAACTCTAACCTTAATTGAACCCTAGCCTTGCAAATTGTAATTCTAATCCTAATTAACCATAGCAATAATTATAAACCTATAAGAACCTTGACCTTAACTAATCGTAAAACACTCACACTAATCTAAACCTAACCTTAACCATAATTGAACCATCAACCTCATTGAACTTTAACCCTAATTGAACCTTAACCTTGACAACATTGTAATTGTAGCCCTAATTAAATTGTAATATAACCCTAACCATAATAATAATATTATATAAATTATTTTAAACTATATGATAAGGTAAATGCAATTCTTTATTGCATTTTTTTAAAGATAGATATGTTGGTTTTAAATATATATTAATTTAAGAACTTATTTTTATTTCTTATAATAAATTAATTAAATATATAAATTTAAAAGAACTTGTTTTTATTTGTTATAATATTTTTTTATATTTTCTTTGTATTTAATTTTGCAATTGTTTAACAATAAGATGTGCACTTATTATGAAAAGTTTTTCTATTAGATGCATATTTAAGTTTCTATATTTTTATACAATAAAATATTTAGTGAAACCTTAAATTTATAATATTTATTTATAGATACATATTGATTTTGAATAAAATAGAATATGAATTTTTTTTCCTTTTTGAAATGTTTTCAATTTTATTAAAAAAAATAAATATTTTTTATGATTTAAATATATGAATTTAGAAACAATTTTTTATGTAATTGTAAATTTCGGATTTTTTAAATTTAATTTTCTAATTTCTAATTTTAAATCATTAATTTAGAATTTTTAAAAAGAATAATTATTTTTTATTCTTTTATAATTTAATTATTATTCTAGTGTCAAAAAAATATTTTATAATGATATCAAAGAATATTTTTGTTTCTAAAATTAGTATATTAATGTATAAACTTATATGCAATAGTAATTTTAACAAAGTTCTTTCATACTTAATTATATATTTATTTAGCTATGTGTAATATAATTTACCTATATATATTTATCCTATGTGTAATTTAATTTTTACCTATATATTCATTCCATAAAATTTTACTTATTCTAATTTAAAATAATAAAATAAAGATATTTAGATAATGTAATTATTTTAATTTTATGTGGATTGTTATGTAAAATATATTAAGAAGATTATTAAAAATATATAACTTGGTAGTTATACAACTTTAAAATCTATATATGATAATTATTAATTTATTTGTATTAAATTTATAAAAAAAATTAAAAGTACCTTAATTTTAATATTTTATAGAGTTATAAGTTGAAATTATTATTTCATCTAAATAATTTAATAACTTATAAATATTTTTAGTAACTTATATTTGATATTTTAATGTGACCAGACCAGCAACTAAACTCCTGATTTGATTGCTGATTGATGGATTGTACTTCGGGTCAGGGTGTACTTCGTTTGATGCAGGTGCGGATGGCATGGCATGGCATGGCAACATTCGATTTTGTAGGCTGCGTAGCCAGCTCCGAAAATATTCCTCTATCTGTTATGCAGGGAGGAAGGCGCTTGATGGGCGGGGGGATGCACCCTTTCACACGATATTCACACCTTGCCTCTGCATCTACATTCCTCTAAGCTCATCAATGATCCCACATTTGGCCTTGATGGATGCCCATACCTTGTTTTCAAGCTCCCATTATGGCGCAGGCAGAGTAGGATGCTGGTAAAAGGACTTGAAAGCTATTTTTATATTAGAGATACTCCACAGATAGTTGCCCAGGTTTGAATTTTCTATGCATCGTCTTGTATCTTTGATTAAGTATTGGACGAGTTTATTTTAAATTGTGATGTGCTAATATTGTATACATAAAGGTTTAGATAACCGGTTGCATTACTTCCGCTAATTGCACTTACTTGAAAGTTTCTAAAGCCTTTTCAATAAATTTGTCTTGTTCACGTCCTACAATCACTTTCCTCCTTGAGTAAATGAGTATGCAACATCCGCGTATACTTTGGAGCTAACCCCAGTTGCATTTTCAGGCCCTTTATCCTTAACAATCACAGTGTCAACAGGGAGCATTGAATAATTCTGTGTTTTGGGGTTACCAGTCTGCAACTGCAAATTCTAAAACCCAAGTGATACCATTAGCAATCTGTCACAGCCGCAAGACTCGAACATAGAAGACTGTAGAGGTGTAAGTAGAATTCCTGATTTCATTGGCAACCCATCGCAGCTGCAGAACTTAGACTTTGGAGGGTGTATAAATCTAAATAGTGTCCATGATACCATTCGCCATCTACCACAGCTGAAGTTTTTAGGCCTTTAGAGAGTGTTTAAGTTTAAACGGCCTCTCTGATATTGTTCGCAACCTATCTCATCTGCAGTACTTGAAAATAGAATGCCGTAGAGGTTTAAATAATCTCTCTGACTCCATTGTCAACCTGTCTCAGCCGCAGCACTTGAGCAGAACAGGAAGTTTAAAAGTCTAAATAACCTCCCTAATTCGTTGGCTTTACACCCGCCAATTGCATTTGCTTGAAATTTTCAATAGCCCTTCATTTAATCCATTTCATGTATATCATGCAATCATGGCATTCCATGAGATCACGTCTTTGAGGCATTTTCTTCTGAATCAGTTCGCGTGCTTTGTTTAGGCTTCCACATTTTGCATTATGTGTAGCAGGGCACTTGTAACTGCTACTTCTGATAAAGAAAAAAAAAATCCTGCTTATATGCTTTAATGGATGTACCTTCGTTATTACTGGATATTTTTTTCAGTGCATATTACTATTATTATTTTCAGATTGTTTCATTAGCATCACCAGTAATTTCCACAAGAACATTATCCCTGTTAAAATGATGGAAATGGTTCACATCTCTCAGAACAATTTCTCATGTAACAATCTTAGAGATGATTTTAGATGCAATGTAACAATCAGAACGTCCTCGAAGGTTCTTAACAACTCTATTAGTTGTTCTAGGGACAATGGTTAACAAATCAAACACAATTGTTTATTTTTCACCTTGGTGGCAGATAAATAAATTATTTTATTTTATTTTATTTATTTATTTGTTTACATTTAGTAAATCGAGGAAAGGTTTAGATAGAAAATATTAGTAAATCTAGTGAAGTTAATAAGAATGTTACTACATCCTAATTATTAATAATTTTATAATCAAGTCAATAAAATATTTATTAAGTTAGTATTATATTAATACTATTCATTTACTTATATTTTAAGAAATCGTTAATGAAGACTTAAATATTCGTTAGGACTTATCACTTGATGGTAATTGGTTATTAAAATTTTTTCCTAATAGTTATCGTTAGAAAAATGAAATGATGGATCAAATATCATTCTAGCGTAGGTAAGTAAAAAGGGAAAAAAAGAATGGGCTATATTGAGGCAATTCCATATTTGAATTGAGATCAATGATTGTATTTAATAAAAATATTGTTTTAGTTAAGAATAAGATAAGTGGTAGATTTTAATATGAGATATGTTATGGAAAATAGATTTGAGTTTTGTTATTGAAGAAGGTGATAATGCTATTTATATAGAGATATATTAGGGTGGTAAAAGATGTTTGTTCCTTAAGACTAAATGATTGTCTTAGAAAGTGAATTAAAAATAAATAGTTGGGAAAAGATCAAAGTGGTTATGAAGTGGTTAAGCGTATTATAGTAACCATAAAGGGTTACATTATTATGTAAGAATAGTAACTTATCTATAATAAGTTGATTGAAGGATTTGATTTATATCTCAGCTAGATAAATAATCTTTTATTTGTAATAAGGAAGTGAAGTAATATACATATGCGTATATATCAATATTATTATTTTTTGTTTAATTAAGAGAATATTTATGTACTTGCAAATAGTCGATCTTATTGGATTAGATAATACATGTCAATTTTCATCATGGGTACAATTAATTGATTAATTTTCTAATTAAAAAGTGCAACAAATGTCTATAAAACTAAGTAGTCTATTGAACTGATATAATCAAATGGGTATCTTGGATTGGCTTCTATAAAAGTTCCTTTGTTTGGAATTAATATTGGTCTCAGGAGTTTGTTAAATTGTGTTAAGTGATGAAAATTAAGATAGAGGTTTTAAATGATTCTTATAGTGGGGTACCAATAAGTGGTAGTGATTATTTTAAAGACTTTGTAAAGAATGTGTTATATTTTAAGAAATGATTTATTTATATATATATATATAGGTTATTATAAGAATTCAAAAATTAGATTTAGGTTATCATTGGCATTGAGTATTATTATGTAAATGGTTTAGCATGAAAAGTTAGGGTTTATGTAATAAGTTTTAGGAAAGGGGCTTTAATGTTCTCCAATTAATGAATTTGATTTGATTATTGTTCAATGAGAAATGATTTCTATTCTACAAAGTGATCATGTTCGTGATGAAAGTTATTTAGCCATTTTGTGAGTACTCCTTTTGTGTCATTTCTGATTGAGGAGACTTTATGCATCTATTTTCTTTTAGTCATATTTTGGATGAGTTGGGAACCCGTAAATGTTTAAGTCACTCCCTTTTGATAAGTTATGGGTGTAGGTTGTTAGGCTTCCTAAGGCAATGGGAAACTTGTCATGTGTTGCATTTTCTCATGATTAGACCCTTGTGATCCATTGATCGTATTATTTTTCTTGAGCTCTCATGCGTGTTCCTTGTTCCATGATTTTCCTTGCCTTTGGTTATGACTATGAGCGAGATGGTTCATGCCCCGCACGTGTATTAATTTTGTGGCCTTTATGCTTGGTACACCCTTGTTGTTGTGAGTCTTGTTTCAGAACTTTTTGGGAGAGTTTCCTAAACAAGTGAAGTTGTACTTGTTTGATGTTGCTTTATGTCAATGTTGAGTTAGCCTTGTCTTCTTGACCTTGTTTGGATGTGGATCCTTTCTTGTCATCTCCTAGCACGGGGGGTGGACCTTCGGGTCCACGCGGTCGGGTGGAACGTGCTATTCACCCCATTGGGTTCCCAGGATGTGATCGCAATGCAGAAGTGGACGTAAAGTTCTAGAGCTCCACTTGGTTGAAGACTACTCCTCATTATGTACCTTAATCTTCATTGATGTATTATTCTAGCACTTGATGTACCTTTCTCGTTGATATAAGGGAAGCATTATGTAATTGTATCCATGTTGTGTCGTATCTGTGGAAATATGCTCCACAATTGTACTATTGAACTATGAATTGAGTTGAAATAAAATGATGTATTGTTTTCCTCTCTTTTAATCATGGATGGTTGAATGTCATCATTATGTAATCTTGATTTTATTCGCTTTCATTTTTTATAAAAGTTTATGAATCGTAATGACCATTCCGTGTACCCTAGAGGGCATAGATGACTTTGTAAATGTATAATTTATTTCATGTAATGAATGTACAAACTTATCTTATGCAATGTTTCCCTTTCAAAAAACAAAAAAAATTGCAGTGTTTGTTGTCCTCTGGGGTTCACGTGGAGGGGCGTTACAGAAGGTTTTATGGTATCTCTTGGATATGGAATTTGGAAGTTTTTTTATGTCTGGATACACTATGCCTACAAATGGTCTAAGTATTGATGATGAGATCAAGGCCTATGAGAACAATGGTAAAGCAAGCTATGCTCTTTTAAGTGATCTTTCTAATACTAAACTTGTGAAAGTTATGAATTTGAAAATTACTAAATAGATTTGGACAAAGTTTTTTAAGCATTTATGAAGGAGATGATAAGGTCAAGCAAGCTAAGAAGCGAAATATAAAGATCATATTTGAGAACATGTGAATGTTAGAAGATGAAAAAATTACAAGCTACATGCATAGGGTGGATGATACTGTCAAATCCATCAGAGGTCTTGGTGGAAAGCTTGAAGAAGAAGAAGTGGTAAAGAAGGTACTAAGAACTCTTACTAAAGCTTATAGCCATAAAGTTTATGCTATTGAGGAAGCTCAGGATTTAAGAAAATACACTAGAGATTAGTTGTATGGTGCATTATATGCTTTTGAAATGAGAGAATTTGGTCCAAGCAATACAAAAGTTGAGACTGCTTTTAAGGCTAGAAAATTAGAGAAGACTGAAGAATTAGATCAGGAGGATCTTGATGATGTAGAAGAAAAATTTGTGAGAATGAAAAAGGGTACTAGAAAGTACAAAGGTAATTTACCTTTCAAATGTTTCAACTGTAGAAAGATAGGTCATTATGCTTCAATATGTCCAAACAAAGCTTTAAATGACAAGAATAAGGACAACAAAGGTAAAAAAATTCAGAAAAGTTATTATGTTAGAGAAGATGCCAGTATATCTTATGATGAATCTGACTATGTGGATGATGAGGATAGTGAATGCTTGTTAATGGCTATAAATGTTGAATCTAATTCTGCTAACTTTGGGAGATGTATGAAAGAAAATACTCTAGAAGTAGGTCATAATACTAAAGTAACTATGGTGACTACTTTTCATGCTAGAGAAGAGAATAACTACTAGATCATTGATAGTGGATGCTCAAATCATATGACCGGTGGTAGAAGTAAGTTTGTTAAACTTGAGAAATATGGAGGTCTAGTTAAGTTTGGTAATGATACATCTTCTAAGATATGTGGAAAATATTCAATCAATTTTGATGGAAAGAATAATAAAGATGATGCTCTTTACGTTAAGGGCTTAAGACATAACCTATTGAGTTTTGGAAAAATGGGTAGCAAAGGATATAATCTTATGTTTCAGGATGATGGATGTGAGATCAGAAATTGCTATGGAATTATGGTTGTTGTTGGAAGGAAAGATGGAAATGTTTATCAGCTTAAAGGTGTTGACGGTCATTGATTTATGACTCAGATTAATGAAAGTTGGCTATGGAATAGAAGAATGTATCATATTAATTTCCATAGCCTAGTGAGGCTTAGTTCATTTCAAGTTGTGAGAGATATGTCAAATATTACAAATCCCATCAATGTTGTATGTAAGGAATGTCAGATTGGGAAGCAAGCAAGAAGAATTTTCAAAGTCAAAGAACAATCTACTACCAGACTATTGGATCTGGTGCATACAAATATTTGTGGTCCTACCAGAGTAATAAGTTTTCAAGGTGATGGGTATTTCATGCTATTGATTGATGATTACTCTAGAATGACATGGGTTGCTTTTCTCAAAGAAAAATCAAAAGCTTTAGATAAGTTTAAAGTATTCAAAGTTATGGTTGCGAATGAAATGGATATGAAATTAAAATGTTTGAGGTCGAATAGAGGTGGAGAGTTCACCTACAATGAGTTTAACATTTTTTTGTGAGAAACATGGAATAAAGAGGGATTATTAGCCCCTAGGGCTCCTCAGTAAAATGGAGTGGTTGAAAGAAAGAATAGGATTGTTCAAGAAGTTGCAAGAACGATGATGAAAGAAGAAAACCTACTAGAAGTATACTGGAGAGAAGAAATTTATACTGCTATCTACATACTTAACAGAG
>VDFB02023767.1:0-17683 GCA_007258455.2 Sequoia sempervirens | reverse complement strand
TTATTCCTCTCTTCAATCTTGATAGCTAGCTGATAACATTGGTGGACTGTCTTGGGGCTGAGTAAAGCCATCTCTTCTTGAATGTTCCACTTCAAACCATTGAGGTATCTAGCCACTTTTAGGCTCTCATCTTCTGCCACATTTGATCTCAAGTAAAGCTTCTGGAACTCTTCAGTGTAAGTGTTGACATCTTGATCTTTTTGTCTTAAACTTTTCCTCTTCTTGTGAAGTTGGATTTCATAATCATCTGGCATATAAGCTTCTTTCACTTTTGCAACCATTCCTTTCTAGGTTGATATGGGTTGCTTGCCTTCTTTCTCCCTTTCAGTATGGACAAATTTCCACCATGTTAAAGCTGATCCTCTCAACCTTGATTTTGCCACCTTCACTTTCTGTGCTTCAGTGACTCCATCTATCCAGTCCATGACCAGATCAGGATCCATCTTTCCATAGAACAATGGTATGCCCTCAAGTCCTTTTCCACTCAGTGCTTTTAATGCCTTCAAGAAAGCCTCCTCCTCTAGTAAAGGGTTAGGTTCAAGGACTTTGTCCTCCTCTGCAACCTCTTCTTCCTTTGGCACTATTCCTTCCAGTCTTACATTGTTCAATGCCTTCTCCAATTGCTCAATTCTTTCTTTCAGGGAATTTTTGTCCTCTTCTTGCTCTTCAACCTTCTTGATAATCATCATGTATTTAGAGCCACTATCTTGTCTTACTTGATTCAATTTCCTCTCTGGAGAGAGCAGCCGCTTCCCAAATCTTTAGCTGCTCTATACTAATTGATAGAAACAAGGTTGGATTGAGTCAATCCCTGGCTCAATGCTTAGGGTCTCAAATATATAAACCCCTGGTGTTTCACTCCACCAATCAACCTATAGGTCCTAAAACTATTTAGGCACCCTTGGTCATTTGCCAACCTTGCTATCAATTTCAGTTTGTTGCTCCAAAGCCATTCTTGATGCCTTTCCACATTTTCTCCACCTAGTCCTTAATCCCTCTAAAGACTAGTCAACCTCTAAATCCTCCTAACAACATTGCAGGGGTGTGCATAGCTTTTCTTGCCTTCAAAATAGTCTAGGAATGCTCCCTGTCCAAGCTCAAAACTTCATTCTCCTATCGCTTTCCTTAAACCCTAGCTTAGGGTTTGGAAAGGCTACAAGAATTAGGCCTTCTTCCTCAAGAAAAATGTTTAATACTCCTCCCTGCTACAAGAATACCACAATCACAGAGAAGGAACCCTGGCTCAATTTTGGAGCACTACAATATTTTCTTGGTTTCAGCACCTGTCAGGCCGTACACAGGGATATTCCAGATTTTGAGAGTTTTAGGGCTTTTTAAGCCTTTTCTTGGATACAAGGAGGACTGTCTCCTTTCTTCTTCCTCCAGAGGACTTGGGAATGTCTCCTGCCACCTGTCAGACCTTTGCAAGGTCCCCAGAAACCTTTTCACGCCTTAGGTTTCCAATAATTAGTCACCCCTGCACATATTGTAGCACTATTTCTGAATCTTTCCTAACCGGGCATGAACTGCTCGCCTAGGAATAGATCTTTAGCATGCTATACAAGTTCCTACCACTTCCTAATGCTAGCCTATATACAGATAAGGATCTTTTCCACCTTCCCAACATGCCCATGCTTGCTGGCACAGAAAGAACACGGCCTAAGACCCCATTTTCACCAATTTCAGATAAAACAGAAATAAGAGAAAAAAAATAGAAAATGTACAAAAACAGTAAACAGCGATGGATTTTCTAACTAAAGTGACACAAAACTGATTCAAAGAGATCCTCTACATAATATACAAACCAACAAATGCTTTATTTAAAACATCTAATTGCTGTTTCCAACGCAAAAATCAGAAAATCTGTATTTTTCAACCCAAAATCACTGTCTTTCCCTTGCTCTCATGAAACAGCCACGCCAAAAATCTTCCAACCCCCTCAAAATGTCGAGAAATCACTTTTACAAAGTTTTGGAAATGGTTAGGTTTCCATTCTTGGCCTAAGAATCCTAAAAGCTTACTGTTTGAAAACACAGTGTGTTTTCCAGTCTTCTACAAAAGTTTAGGAAACACCTCTAAAAAGATTTCCCAATTTATTTTAATTTTTACCTAAGCTCCAAAAGGTCCTCATACACATTATCAATGGTGTTTGAGACCTTACCAAAACATCAAAAAGAAATTTAAAACAAAAACCTTCTAGATAAGGTTGCAACTAAGCACTTAGGCGGTGCTCTCTGCACCATATGCATTCCTCGAAGCAAGGGTTCTGAAATAATTTCATCAGCATTTCGTTATGATAAGCAATGGATAGCTAAAATGAATGCCAATGCCTCATATTTATAAACTTTTCTCTCCAATTAGGGCGCCCAAGTTGAATTTCACATTCATCTTTCCACTTGCATTTTCATTTTCATTTAAACTTCATTAGCCTCCTTGACTAGGCGTCCAAATAAGGAGAGATAACTTTATCAAAAATACAAATAAAACATAAGTTTGGCATCCCAAAAAATATAAGTGAAAAACACATTATGAACAACTTAAATATTTCCCCTCAAGAAGTCATCCATTTTTGCATATGAAATATTTTCACTTAAAACATTATTTCATCAAATATTAAACTTGCTAAAATAAGCACCACAAATGCTGGAGACCAAATTGAATATACTACCTTGTCAGATATAGCCATAGTACCAAACTGCTGAAAAACTGCTAGAAAGAGCATTGTTAAAAATAGCACTTACTCTAAATAACATATTGCTAAAAATAGTAAGTGACTCCAAATGCATTTTAACCACATTCTGAGCAACCATCGTAACTTACTAAAAATAGTAAGTCCATAAAAGGTTGTTAGATGTAGGTGCATGTCATACCAATGCGAAGCTCTTTGAAAACCCAGAATGAATCCAAAAACCAATCTTGCATGCAAACCCCTGATTGAAATGCATGTCACTTTCATTAAATGCATGTCACATCTCTCCGAAGCTTTCTGAAAACCCAGAAAGATCCAGAAAGCACACTACCAAACTCCTGCATGCAAACCCCTGAATCCACAAAAGAAGCCTCTTAGAAAATAGGAAACCCTAATTCTACTTCTGGCTAGCCTACGACCATCCGGGAATAGGCTAACAGTCACTGGAAAGTGTAGTGCTAAAAATGGGGACATTACTCAAAATTGGCAAGTTTGGAAGGTTTTGGCAAGATTTCAAGGGTTGCAAACTCTACATTTAGACCAGCAGGTCAGCACACCCTTGTGGTAGGGTTTTGGAGGCATTTTCTATCATATATTTGCATTTATCTTGCATTTGTGTGAGCTGGAGCAGTTCGCCCAGCTAGGGTTAGGATAGATCATGATTTCATTGCATGTTTTGGGGTTTCTTCATATTAGCAAGCTACTGTACATTGCTGGGCATGTTTAGAGCCCACTTCATAGTGATTTTGCATCCATAATTAGGTCTGGATTTGTAGCTGCAAACTGAACATTTGGATAATTGGAATTTGGCATGTCTGGGATGCATGTTTTTGGTGATTCATGGTGCTGATTACATTCTTGTTTATGGTTAACCAAATCTGCTATGTTATTTAATTATATGTTGCTGCTAATGCATGTTTAGAATCAGAAATTTACATCAGCATGTTAGGGTTTTGAGCAGAAAATTGAAATCAGAAAATTAGGGCACAAATCTGTGTTGTAAAAAATCAGAAAATTTGCATATATCTTGGTTGGGATATTTCAGGGTGGGAATTCAGAAGTCATTATTCTACTAAGTTTGGATCCAAACTTAGTATATGTCCATTATCATAAGGAGACTTGAGTATGCTGAACCCTTGTGGCTATTAACTTGTAAAGTGTGGGGCTAAGCTCTTGAATAGATTATAGTATATATGAAATCTTACATCCAAATAGAGTCATGTATAAATTCCAGAGCTACTAAGAGTGCCTTGCAGACCCCAAATTCTTATTTCATTCTGACCTAGTTGCTTCCTTGCATTTGGAGTATCATGAGTCTAAGTTTCATGTCAGATACAAGCGAGTGAGTTATGATTAATAAAGACTTTGCATTTGCCAATTTTTATAGCCTTCAAGTCCTTTAGGAGTATGCTAACCCGTAATCCTTTAGAATCTAGTTAACTTGGTGTCTTGCGTCCAATCGAGTAGATAAGACATATAACCGTCAGATTTACGGTGTTAGATAGTTTTCAGATTCGCCAAATCAATATTGTTTTCAGATAGTTATGCTAATTTAATTAAACTAGTTGTATGTCAAAATGAATAAATTGCACAAAAAAAATTTGGTCTGTTTTCTGGTAGCTAAAATGGACTGTTACAGACAAGAACAGGGATCTGGAAATATTGGACCCCGAGTCTACTTGACAATGTTTATTATGTCATGGAAGGTAGGGGGAATAAGTGCCCCCAATAAAAATCTATTGCAAAGAAAAATCAAAGAAAGCAGAGTCAATACAGCTCTCTTACAGGAAAAAACCAGATCTGGGAGCTTAAAGAAGACCAATTTCAAGGGACTATGAGGCAGCAAACAGATGCATTACTGTGCAAACAAAGTTAACAATTGAATCCACAAAGTTTATTTTCCTATTTTCCATACTTCTCATCATCAATGGGGTGCGGAGGTGCAGGAGGTAGTAATTTTACAACCATAAAATAATATGCAGTTTTGTATAGTAAATATATACATTCTATAGGGAACCGTATAATCTTTCAGCTTAAGAATTGGGCTCTTCTGAACACTACCCACTCCTCATTCTCATGGGGGATTTCAACACAATAAAAGAACCAAAAGGAAAAATAGGCAGCCCAGTTAAGAAAAGGATGTTAGATAGTTTAATGGAGCTCGTCTATGAAACATGCATGATCAACATGGAATATGTTGAAGATTGTTTCACCTTGACAAAAAAGAGAAAAGGACAGAGACGCATAGCAGGTAAGCTTGAGATTTTTCACATTTTAACATATCATGGCTCACCTCATGGTCAATAATGCTGTCCAAAACACCATGCTTTCTGATCATTGGCCAATTACATTAAGCATCCAACCAACAATAATGAAACCAAGAAGCCTTTTCAAATTTGAAAGCATGTGGCTTCCATATCTAAACTTGACTAAAAAAGTTAAAGAATGATAGATACATACCCCAAAATTATAAGGTCATGACATGTACAAATCTACAAAAAAAAACTCCAATATTTAAGAAACAATATCACTGATTGGATCAAATATAAGTTTGGTAACATATTTGAAGCTAGCAAAAAAGAGTCAAACTATGAAAGGTACAAAGTAAGTGGGAGTAGGAAATCAATGAAGTATTCTGGAAAGAGGAACAGCCACTCATAGCTGAGCTAGCAGTTTTTCAGAGTGTAAAGTAGTTATTCTGGCATCAGAGGTGTAGAGAAAAATGATCAGATATGGTGACTCAAAACACAGTCTACTAACACAAATCCATACGATAAAGGTTCATTACTTTCATAGGGTGCATAATTGGACTTGATCCACAAGTAATATAGCACTCAAATAGTCTTATTTACCCCTTTTGTAGTTTAATTCATCCTATAGCTTATTTTATAGCTTTGTGGTGCTTGTGACTTTGCACAAATGCCTTCCCTGCATGTAATATCATTCCACTCTCTTGTACACTCCCTTTGCAGCTTTGAGGCTCAGATATCTCATTTATCACCCACAACATTTTATGGTTCCTGCTATCTGCACTAGTTCTTTGCAGCCAGTAGAGTGTGCAGAAACACTACCATTATTCAAAGAATCATTATGCAGCCAATGGCCAACAAGATGGCTTTACTCCCCATACATATCCTTTTCCATTTCACAAACCTTGTGCTTACAAGTTAAACATTCCTCTTGTGCATTCACGATGCAATACAGCGTATGGAAATCTAATAAAAAAGAAGTGGAATTAAGCCGGAACATGACAACTAACATAAATTTATTTAGATTAACTATTAAACATTTTTATAATTGTCATCTGGATCTGTAATGTATTGCTGGTTATTACAGGAGTTCGGAGACTTTTGAATCTCCCATCAAGGAAGTCTTATTGATAGAATACCTATTTAACATAATAGTATAGTTTGTGAAGAAGCTTTTTGATTTAGATTTGCTCTTTAAGATGGTGAGTAATTGTGCCTCATACATGTACATGGACAATACACACTCTTTTCTAAGTTCAAGCACTCAGGACAATGTTGTCCTTGGAATCATTTTTGGTTTGAATCGCTTATGCTCCAAATAGCTGAATCTGATATATTATTCAAGGTTTAATAAATGCTACATTAGAACCATTACATTTCTTGCTTATGTCTATTAGTGTTCTAATTGTGATGAATTCTAGTAATGTTGGAGAAATGTAATGTTCCGTTGACTTTAAATTCATATTACAAAAAAGGTACATTGTCAAGTGTTTGATTTTTTTCTTACAACTTATGCTTATGCCAAATGCACAATTTTACTGAATTATATTGATTCATATTATATACAACAGCATTTTATTTCATCTGACGGTTTGACATAGTGAGATGAAAATAATTTATAATGCAGGTATCTTTTGGCCCCATTAGCTGGCTGATGGTCTCAGAGATCTTTCCCTTGCGCACAAGAGGTCGTGGAATAAGTGTCGCAGTTCTTGTGAATTTTGCCTCAAATGCTCTTGTTACATTCTCCTTCTCTCCTTTACGGGTGAGTTTTTTTTAGTGTTGTTGTATTCCATTATTCCTTCCTCTTTGAAGAAGATGTGACTAAATAGTGCCCTATGTTATCTTTATTAACGCATTTTGCAAAAATATAACACAAAATGTAGGCTTAATTAGTGGTCTTCAAAATTTTGAAGTGCAACCTTATCAGTGAGTTAAGGGGAGAGGAGAAAAAAGGATCGTAAGAAATCTATTCTACTATAGTAGTTTCTGATTCTTCTAACCCACTAAAAATGCCTGGGATTTATTTTTATAGTTTATTATTAAATTGCAAAAGAATAAAAATATTAGACCTTACAGCGATGACTACATTGGTTGTAAATAGCCTACTGAAACCCACTGATAATCCCACCATAATGGTAATCTGAATAGACATCTTCTCCTAAATTGAATATCTTAAGACTACCTGAACATTACTTTAGATTGACATTGGACACAATGATCAAGCTTTGATTTTATAAATGATAAACTGAATGTCCTAAGGGATCATCATCGAAACCTAACTCAGACTGGACAGACTAAATCAACAATTAATTAATTTTTTTTTTTCCCAATTGTGGTTTGATGGAAAGAAGTCTAAAAACCAACATGTGGTTTATTAAATGCTACTTTCAAATCGATGTGGAATTGGATTCTTTAAAGGATGACAGATGCTTGTAAACAATGCTATACTGAAACTTCAAATATGGAACTTTGAAGGATCCAATAATGTTGAAGACTGATATGATTTTTGCTCAAACTAAATAGGTCACTCTGTTGAATACTCAGGTATAGAATCATTCCAATTACAAACATAGTAAAAAGATCTTTGAGTCCCAAACTAAACAGGACACATCACAGCTGTTAAATTTAAGTGATCAGATTAACATGCACAGAAATTAATTCAAAAATAACAAAGTACACAGCAGATACCCTGGGAAAACCCTCCTCTTGAGGGAGAAAAACGGCTCCAATAATATCTCTTATATTATTGAGTCTTCAAAGTGAATGATACATCTACAATAGGCCACTCAAAAGGCCAGCATATAGCATCACAGACTGATGCTAATACAGACTGTATGAATACAGCTCTCTAATGAATATCTCAGATCGCTCTTGCATAAGCTCGCATATGAAAACTCTTAACTGAATGTGAATGAACTGAAGTGCGAATGAATTGTATGAACAAATGTTAAACAAATGAAGTGTAAATATATGAGATGGTGGAAGAGACGCAACTCTTCAAGAAGAAGGTCGGCTGACATAGAGATAATATAAAATACAATAATAAGAGGTCGGCCTCTCATAGAAACAAGTGCCTCTTCACAAGTCTTCAAGTCGGCCTTCAATAATCCCTTTTCATTTGGACGCCACCAATGAGAGGAAAGTCGGCACATATAAAAACTCGTGCCAATTAAGAATATAAATTAAATAGCTCTCAAGCTATAATTTAATTTATTCAATCAAGAACAAATACTGTGCTGGAAGGATACGACTGAAGCTGAATATAACATCAACAACAGCATGTATGAACTGCCAAAACAACCTGTTCAAAAACTCAAACTGATATTCTGACATAAAACCCTTGAAAAAAACAATGATTAACTGTCCTCAGAGAATTTGAAAATCTCTAAGAAAAAGCAACTTAGGTTGCTCCACCAAGGCACATCTTTCAAGAAAAAATTGCTTAAATAGAAAAATCAGGTCTGCAAACTAAGTGTTTGTACACATACAGAAATCGTATAAAGTTTAGACCTTCTTTTACCAAACTTGATAAAGTCATACTTGATGGGGTCTTCTGAAAAGATGGAAAGAAACAATAGTCACTACATAGTGCCAAATGTCTCAAAGCTCTGTTAATTCCAAAACTAAACAAGGATCGTTTTTTTCTTTATTAAGCATGTACTGCCTGGGAGAAGAAATCTCTCCCAAGTTTGTAAAATAAACAAGCTTTGAAGATAAACTGACAATTGTAAAGCACAGCTTGGAATTTGAGTTAACATAGTAAAGCACCAGGAAGACAAGCAGTGCTAAAATATTAGTCTGCAACCCCATTAAACCAGTGTACCCAGAGTAATGGAAGTTGTGAAGGCCAGATAAGATAAATCTTCATATAAATAAATTCAAAACTTTCAAGACACATGCCAGGGGTAAATCCACTCTCAAAAAAATAATTGAAAGCTGAATGACTGTATTCTCAGTCATCTCCATCTGACAAATCTGAGTATTTTTCCAAAAGAACTCCACAGAAAAAATGCATTTAACTCATTACAGTACTACTTCAGAGATGTCACAAGCTTGTACTTGCATTATTTGAAATCACAGTAAGAATCTAACACAACAAGGATTGGGAACCAACTGAATGGTGACCTTTTCCTTACAGCAACACTTAACCACACAATCTATTAAGGTTCTCAAGGGTATGAAAATGCTAAATATAATCTGATCATACAATCTGTACCCTTGGATCAAACACCAGAGATTAAAACTGCTAAGACTAGTCTTTATTCTAGGTGAGTTTAGAGGTGATTCCACAATTTTGCTTTATAAATTTTAACAAACACTTTTCTGGCTGGTTACAAGAACTTGACACATTGAATACACTTACACATTACTGGTTTTGATCAGAATATTGTCCTAGAACAGCCAATCTCACAATTAGAACGATTTTTGATTCGTAGGGTGTGGGAAAATACTGTTTTCCTTAGTAGTTTGCCAACAAAATTACATAGACTGCCCTTGAAAATATTTGGGCAGCATATCCACTTGGGAAACTGATAAATAAATGTTTTAGAACACCTCACAACTTCACAAGATTGGAATAAAACAATGGTGGATTCCATAGTTGAAAAACTCGCCAAATTGAAAAACTCGCCAATCCCAAAAAACATAACTCAGCAAAAACTCGACAACTTAAAAAATTGCTTAAATTTCATTAAAAACGCTTTTTTTTTGCAAAATTCAATGATAAGATGCATCCAATGAGTCAATAAATTAGTAAATAAAAGAAACAAGCTGATTCTAGTTGTATTTGATTGATTTGAAAACAAATTGGGTACAAAATGGCATTCTCATGTGGAATGCGCTGATACTGATAGTTTGAAACAAAATGAAAATAGCAAATTGTTTTTGTAAAACTGAAAGTAAATACTACATTAATATATTTTACAAATTTACATCTTCCGCTTCCCATTTCTAGTGAAAACTAGGGAGAGGTAGAACTAGACGATATTATAGATGAAGACTTGTAGGCAAACTTGGAAACTTGGACTTGGAGAGTACGTAGAAAATCAAATGACTTCAATGGGAGTTTGAGGGCAATGCCCCCAATGGGGTTGAGGGGCAGCGCCCCTCGTGGGGGTCTGGGGGCAACCAAGCCCAAATTAAGACCTCCAAAACCACACAAACCTTCATGGTGTACATCATTTTGCATTAACAATAAAACCCAAATTAAGACCATCAAAGCCACACAAACCTTAATGGCACACATCATTTTAGTGGCCGCAGAAGTTTGTTTTTTCAATGGCCGAATTTTTTTGTCGGATTCACAGAGTGCCTTGTCTTGGCAAGCAGAAATGGCGAGTAAATGCAGGAAAAACCTGTTGCCCAAAAAAACCTGTGAGTTTTTAGAAACTCGCTGAATACCCTGTGAGTTTTTCAACTATGGTGGATTCAATTCATCACAATATGGGCACACTATGTGCTGGAAACTGATAAAACTTTCTTTATTCTCCACCCTGAGACTTTCAACCTGCATTAAATTTTTTGTAAAGCCTTCAACTTGCAAAAATCATGGAAGAGATTTTCTCTTATCTATTCCCAACTTCAGCAACTTCTGACTCTCCAATATGGCGCTTGAGAGAGAAGTTTTCTTCAATTTACTACTACAAAGCATGAGCAAGACAAAAAAGTAGGAGATATTTTAAGAAGCAATTCCTTGAATTTGTAAGTCAACTTCAATTGCATAAAATCAACAATGTGGTGCCCAACCTTCAAAAGAGTCAAAAGACATGCAATACTTAAAACTAGGGCTTGTAAAAAGTAGAACTACGACATTCATTCCTCAGGTGACATGCAAACTATTTTTTGAACTTAGAACTCAGTTTGAAACTCTTTCTTCACATATGTGCATGGATTGGGCATCAAAACATGCATTACAATGGTGAATTACACAACTTCAAACTCTCCCCATACTCAACTCCATTTCTTCTTCAAGTCAACTCTTCAAATTATTCCATCTAAGCACTTGCATTGGAAACCATCAACTTGTAAGTGAAGATGAAACTCCCCACATATATTGGACACCCTTTTGAGAGGGAAAATAATTCAAATTCAAATTTTAATTAAATTTACAGGCAGCAAATGTCCTTGATGCCTAGAAAGCCAAACAAACAGAAGAAATACAAAAAAATATTATTTGTTAATGTTGATTGCCAATTTACCTAAGATGCTCTTGCATCAAACACTCTTGCTCACATGGTAGTTTGCAAAATATAGGCCTTCTTCCTTATCCTTTTTCTGGTTTTGACTAGACCATATCCCTTCCTCTTTTTCTAAATGTGATTATTTCCACTCTTATTGTAGATTTATGTTCACCATTACCCATCCTACTCTTCCAATTGCTTCTCCTTTGCTTCCTCTCACTTTAGAAACTGAATCAGTCTACTTCTCTCATGTGATTACTCTATATTCTCATATGTCTATTCCTTTTGTATAGTGTATATTGCCTGTTTTCAATGCATGCCATCTCTATATCTACTCATGATCTGCTCATTAATTGCATTCAAGATTCTGTTTAGCCACTCCTTTTCAGCTGAAAGATCTCCATCTTGTCCCATCTCAATCTGCATGATGTAATCAAACAATTTATCCACCAGTTTTGTGTCCCTCCTTTGATCACCTCCCTTTGTTGCTATCTCTAGACTCAAACCTTCCACAAACATTTCTAGCACGGGTCTCTGCAACTCCTGATTTGCATCTTGTGCACTCATTTATTCCGTATTTACCACCAACTTCATGTCCTCCAAAGGACATACCTTCAATACCTCTTCTTTAGGATCAACAACTAGTGTCTCCATATCCTCCATCATGAGGATTTCTTCTTCCTTCACTACATTATGTTGCTTCTTATGTATCAGTTTTTCATCCTTTACTTTTCTTGTCCCATCAAGAACATCCAACTTCTCTCTCTATAGATTCATCTTCTCAATAACATTTTCTAAACAAGTCCTCTCCCTCCTCTCCATAAATGCAATTCATTGCCCTTTTTAAGAGCAATCTTATTTTCATTCTTGAAGACATCTTATAACAACTAGTCACACACCCATAATCTCAATACTCACACTCTTTGAAATAATAACACACCCACACATGCTTAACCCACAAATTGGTTTTCTCTTCAGAAAATTGAATATACCCTCTATCCAAATTTCACTGGAAAATGCACTCTAACACCGTTCCCTCATCACCCACTCAGTGAAAGATGTTCCTATATCTTCTCACCCTCACACAGAATGGACCTGTTTCATACCATCTGATGTAGTCAAGGATAGAGGACCTAATGAAGGGCAGCCTTATCCTTGCAGCAATATCAGATAACACCAGATATAATAGTCCAATAAGGCCTCTAAACCACTCGACAAACCAAATTTGAAGACACTCTAAAGAGACCCAACTCTACACAGAAACTGCACTCACCTAGTCATTGAACAAGACCACAGAAACTTTGCTATTACATTGACTTGGAAATGAACTTAAATGCTATTGTTTGTAGACTTTTAAAAGACCATCAACACTCTTACAACGCTAAAAATTACTGATTTAAATCAGAAACAAAGTTGAAAGCCTTCAGTCTTAAACTTGTTGATTTTATAGGCAACTAGTGAACACAAAACATGCTGATTTTATTATCATGAAAAACCAACATTACACAATGATGACTTATGAAAATTTTGACAGCATAACCCCTTAAAAAATTGATGTTTTTCTAATCTGAAACCTCACAAATAAACTTGAGACCCAGTCATTAACATACAAGAATAATAATAGTAGTAAAATTAGGTGGCACTATGCCAACACTAGCTCTAATAATTGATTCTGAACTTCTTCTGTGGGCTCCTAACCTGTAAAAGCCATCTCCAACACCTTCAATAGGATCTCCTATGATGATCATTGACTTTGAATAGCATTGGAGATCCTATTGAAGAAGGCATTGGAGATGTCTTTTACAGGTTTGGTGCCCACAAGAGAAGTTCAGAGTCAATGATTGGAGCTACTATTCGACATTATTGCAGGTTGAAGGTTAAAAAGGCATTGAAGATGTAATTTACTGGTTTGAAGTCCATAAGAGAATTTTGGAGTCAATGATTGGAGCTAGTGTTGGCATGGAGACACTTAATTTTCATGTTACTATTATTTTATGTTTAAGATTGTTTCTTGAGTTTATTTGTGAGGTTTCATATTAGAGAAACATCCATTTTGTAAGGGGTTATGTTGTCAAATTTCTCCAAACTATTATTGTGTAATGTTTGCCCTTTCATGATAATAAAACCAGTACATTTGGTGTTCACTAGTTGCCTATGAAATCAACAAGTTTAAGAGTGAAGGGTTTCAGTCTTGTTTTTGATTTAAATCAGAGATTTTTAGTGTTGCAAGAGTGTTGATGTTCTTTCAAAAGTCAGAAAACAATTAAATTTAAGCCATTTCTAAAATCAGTGCAAAGACAGGGTTTATGTAGTTGTGTTCAATGAATAGGTGAGTGCAGTTTCTGTGTAGAGTTGGATTTCTTTAGAGAGCTTTCAAATTCTGTTTGTTGAGTGTTTTAGAGACTTCAGTGGACTGTTAAATGTGATGTTATGTGATATTTTTGCAAGGATAGGGGATTCAATGGGTCCCCTATCCCTGATTACATCAGAATCTACACATAACTTGCAAGATGGAATGATTAATACCATCCATCTGGCATAAAGCAACAGATAGATTAAAACACTTTAGCGATCAGATTTTGTAAAGCTAAGCTAAAGAAAATAAAGCATTACAAATTTTGCACTTGTGCAAATGGCACTCATAAATATATATTGCTCTTGCACATCTCTGAACTAGTTGTAGTATCAACATCTTACTATTGCTATTGCGCTTTTTTTGTCAAGAGTTAAACATTCAATCAAAGGCCATAATTAAGCAAATATCCCTAACACATCTAGTTAGGAAGTTGACTATAGTTTTTCTTAGCAAGCTTTTTAACTGGACTGCTTCAAGTTCTGCATCCTTAATTTTGCCATGAGATTATTTAAAATAATTTAGGAGAAAATGGAAGGTTCTCCACGTAGCTACTATCTCAAACTATTCTTGGTTCCTTCAAATGTCAATTCTCTCTGCATTTGATCATCATGTCAAATCGTGTTTAGATAGATTAATAGCTGATGCAGCCAGGCCCATAAAAGTTTTAAGTATGATGTTTGAATGTCACAAGTAGCACGTTTGAATGCCTTAGCAGGTTCAAAATGGGAAAAAAGTTCCACAATTTGGAATGTAAGAAAATAATGAAGAATATTCAGAAGGGAAACTATAGAAGTACATAACTCTGAGAATTATCACAAAATCAAACATTATGCCATCTACAAAAGAATACTGAAAAGACATATTCTTCAGCGTTTGCAAGTCATGAAGTTGAAATTTTTCTTGAATCACTATTGGGTGAAGTTTCATGTTTAGAAATGTCGCTCTTATGGTGTAGGTAGCTTGTTCAGCCTTCCCCATATTTTTTTCTTTTTTATCATGCCAATATATTTTAGGTAGGGGTTTGCTACTCTTATTTTTCCTTTTTATTATGTTTCTAATATTTTTTGTATTTTTACATTGTCATTGGTGAATTAATTAAAAATGTTAAGAAAAATCTGGTGTTAGGTCTTGTCTGAACTGCTTTGGCCAGCCCAAAAAGTCAGCGTCAACTGTCAACTGAAACTAGTCTGCCAGATTCAGATGATCCTGGTGGCCATGCCAAATACTAATGGCATATGAGTCATACATAGAGCTGCTCAAGACTTGCCTATAAAGTGCTTCAGTTGTGGCTTGAACTTTGCATGAACTTGTGTCAGCCATCCTTTATTAATCCATCAATCCCTTTAACACCATATTAGATTACCATAGATCAAATGCAGGTATCCACTATTTGGAGGGTTGGTCTCCATTTTCTTGAATATCATATTAGTGACTTTTTTTGGTGTGTAGTGAGAAGAGGTCAAACTCCAAGGAACATGCATGGGCTTTGTGCTTGCCGAGGTTTGGACTTTAGCCATGTGAGTGGAGAACAAGTCATCTCAATCACTAGAGTTTAGATCACAACCCGATGAACATGTCGTTTGCTATTAGAACCCATGGTATGCTTGTGCTGCAACTGAGACCAATATAATTGATTGCCAATGCATGTTCATGAGTAACAATGTCAATGAGTTAGTAGGCATTGAGATGTAATTCTAATAGACCCTGGGCTCTGCCATTCATACATCTCAAGTGCATAGTCAAACTTGGGGACGAATCTATCACAAGTGGCTGGTACTTCAAGAAATTATTATTTTATGATTATCAATAACAAGAGGACATGAAAAATGAAACGGAAAATGGTCAGATCTTTTGAAGTGAGTCTTCATACTTATTAATGGCATTACCAATTGGGAGATATGATGTAATCACGAGGTCCTTGCACTGAACTGTAGGGCTCTCATAAACTACTATAGGATCTCCTTTAAATTGTTTTAATTTTACTTTCATGTTGTTCTTATCTTAAGTTCTAGGCATATTAATTATTATCAACTTTGAATGTCACGGTTTTACAATTTCAGGAACTTCTTGGACCATCACTTCTATTTGCTTCATTTGGAGTTATTTCACTGCTGTCACTATTGTTTGCCATTTTCTATGTTCCTGAGACAAAGGGACTGAGCTTGGAAGAAATAGAATCACAGATTTTAAAATAAAGATCTGGATCGATCAGGGCTCATGGGATTATGAAGATGCAGAATATTAATCTGTGTAAGGATTCAATGTAAGCTGGACTTTTTACTGACGCAAGTTAAAGCTATGACTTCTTTGGTCCGAAATTCTATTTTTCCAAAGCATTTTGTATAAACATAATCTACAATTTGGAGATGTCTTTAACATATCGCATGTGATCTTATGTTTGTAACTTTACACACAATTATGAAAGGTGCTACTCTTGTCCTTAAAGCTAATGAAACTGCCTTCCATTTCCCTTCATATCTGACAAATAAGTCTCTACAGCTATTCAAGAAATATGTAAAACCAATTTAGTGGGAATATGGAAGTTTCATTGGATGCTTCGTTTCAAAAATCTAGACTGGGCTCAGTGTTTGATGTAACTGTATAAGTAGTGAAAATTAATAATTTCACTGGGATGACCATTCTCCTTCGGACATGATTTCTGTTCACAAAGTGGTTACCAACAATTCCATGTCTGAACAATAACAATGGGTCACATACCATGACAAGCCTTAGGTTACTTTGTAGATAAGAGTTGCTTTAGTCTATTCTTTCAAGGCTACTTCTTGGTGGCTGTAGTTTTAGATTGATCACCTATTTTAGTCATTGATGGCGCTATTAAAATCATTTCTGCCTATCTCATCCAATCTGTAGTGATTGTATTTGTGATTCCAAAAGATAAAGAAATTGTAATTAGTCTAATTCCGACTTCAATTTTCTTGGTCAGTAGCTACGCTTTAAAAGAAAACATTGAATAGGAACAAACTTTTGTTCAACTTTTTTTGTTTTTCTGTTTGAGGGTGGGTTGTTTGTATTGTTTTGCTTTTCGTGAAATGCTTCTGGATCAGAATGTGTGGCATTTGAATTCCAATATTTCTAGCGTGTCTATTGGAAACATAAGGAAATAAATTCTCAGGCTAAGCTTGACAAGGAGATTAGAATTCTATTAACTTAGAAATATTAACGTTGTAAGATACGAAAAATGAAAGTAGTAGTCGGTTTATATTGTAAGTTAGGAAAGAGAGGTAAAGATAAAGAAAAGGTTCGGCATAAGAAAAAAATTATTAAAAAGGAAAGAAAAAGGGGAAAAAACAAACCAAAAAAGAAAAGGAAGGACAGAAGGAGATATTCATGTGATTAATTATTGATTAAGTGATTGATCAATTTAATTAGTTGCTTAATTTATTCTTATTTATTGAAGAGTGTAGTTTATTGATAATATAATTGACAAAAAAACAAATTTTCAAACATCTGATTTGAACATAGATTAATAGTTGGAAAATAAAATAAATTACATAAATATAGAAAATAAATTTAACTAATACTTAAGAAATATAAAGAGTGGATTTTGAGATCATTTTGATTATCAATTTGTTATTTATCAATGCTAGCATATTATATCCTTTAAAAGCACACAATTCAAAATTCCAAAAATTGTGTTGCAACTTACAACTTCTTCCCCCTCAAAATAGTTAGCCTCAAACTTGAAGGTAAGTTTGAATCAACCTTCTCAAATGAATCATGAAGTATGCTATCTCCTAATTCTTTTGCTTCTATTGATGTATCATCGATGAACATGGCATCCACATTCTTAACATCACAATCTGAATATAGATTGACATCATCCAAGTTAATAGTATTATAAAACTCATACCCTCCACTTTTTTGGTGTGAAGTGAAGGTTTTATTGAGCGAAGGCAAGGTCATTAAGATGCTTGTGGGTCAATTGTTCCTCCTCTTGGTGTGAATGCTCTCAAATAGGTGCTCATTGTTTTCACACTTAAAAAATACTATAGGGTTAGAGAAAAACATAGATGGCTAGCCACTTAAGATTTGGTATTAAGGGGCTACAATATTTTGACCATAAATCTACACATGATATATTATTTTTTCTAAAGTATTATGTAAAAAATGTGTAATATTAGAGCTAATATTGCATTTATCAAAGAATTTTGCAATTAAAGGACTTGAATATATTCTTACTTTGTTT
>VDFB02023765.1:0-18388 GCA_007258455.2 Sequoia sempervirens | reverse complement strand
GTTCTCTCAAATATCGTTCTTGGACTGCTAGCATGGGTGTCATGTAGCCATTGCCTAGAGATAGGAGAGATCCAGGTGCAAGTTCATTGGGTAGAGGTGGTACCAGTTCCATGAGAGTAGCAGCATCTAGTGGGAGCTCGACATAGCATTTTGTGATGTTCCTTAGACATTGTGTAAACACCCTTTTGTGATATTGAGGATGTGATTCCCATGATACAGTGCCTTTTTGGATTTTGATGTATCTCATCCTACTTTTTGGATATCCTTGTAAACGTGGACATTTATGACATTTTTGATGATATATGATATGCAACAATGATTATGATGCATTTGATTTCCCTATTATGATATGCAATGTTGTGACTTTATTTAATTTCTATGTGATGATAATGATTATGCAATGTGATGTGATTTATTATGTGTAATGCAAATGATGTGATTTATTATGATTATGCATTGTGATATGATTTATTATGTGTAATGCAAATGATGTGATTTATTGGTGTAATGTTCAAGGCCTTAAGCTTTAATAAGTGAGTCTGTCCAATTTCCAAAAGTTGTGGGAAGACTGCAGTAGATTGATTTTTTAAGCTTCATAACTCTGAGATATTTCCCAACTTTCTTAGAAATATGAAGAGACTCACTTATTTAAGCATAGTGGATGACATGACTTTGATGTTGAAAATGATATGCAATATGTTTCCTTTTTTATTTTCTTTTGTATTTTCTGATGTAAATATTATGATGGAATGTATGAACGTAAATGAGATGATAATGTGTCCTAAAATATGCAAATGATGATGCAACTGATGTGCAACTGAATGAGAATGATGTGTGGTTTGGTAATGTCTAGTGTACTCAATCCATTAATAATAGAGATGACACCATTGTGAAATTGTTTCAGCATTGAAAAACCCCATAAATACACATGTAATACTAACATGAATGCAATCTAACTTAACTATTCAAATCTCATTTTTAGAAGTTTTCATTTATATTAACCAATTTTTCGTGCTTTTTATCATCATTGGGCCTTTAAAATGTTGGAAGTGAGTACAAGCATTGATGGCATATTTTAGACCAAGATTCAACCTGAGTACTACTTCCATGATGTTTTTAAAATTGCAAGTTAACACAAGCATCTAAGTATAATTAAACCGAGATGACCTGAGCATCACTTGCGTAAATAGGCAAGAGTTAATCTCTTTCCTATGCAAATTCGAAATGTCATCAGTGATACTTTGTAGTGCACGTCTCGCGACAATTTGCATAGTAATAATGATAAACTCACAGAAAATAGACAAAGAAAAATCATACTCTTTCCTTGCTCCTCTAGTTTGATACATCATCGAGGACTCGAGAGATATGATATAAAAATCAAAGTAGAACAAATTGAACTTTCATGTTTAATGTGATAAACCCTTGATTCAGAAAGATCCATTTGAAGTTTGTGTTTGTAACTTTAGTCTGACGACTATTTTCCTGTGGGTTCAAGCTCAAAGTTTATTTGCCCCCAGTGTGTGTAGTATTTTTCCCCCAATCCGGGGTGAGATATAACCATGACAACCAAGACCTATCCTAGGGGCCTCAGGGGCTCATCAACAGATTAGCCTTTCCTACGTTATACATGTAGAGACCACGTAGTTCGACTGATGACACGACCAAGATTTACAAGGCGAAAATATGAACATAGCAGATACCTAAAAGACTGACCTAAATGTCTCGGGGGATAATCAAAGATCACCCTTGCCTACGTTCAAAGCTTAGAGATGACGTAGTTCGAAAAATGACTATGTTTTTAATTTTTTGACTTTTTGACTTTTTGACCTATTTTTTGGATTTTGACATGTTTTGAATGTTTTTGGGATTTTGATCTGTTTTGAATGTTTTTGGGATTTTGAATTTTCTGACCTCAAGAATGTACAAGAATCCAATCCAATGTAGGGCATGCCCCCAGTGTGATACAACAAGACAAACTGATTTTTAGAACAGGCCGAGTAATGCTAGGGGGATACCTTGATACAAACACTGGATCAAGCTATGATGTGAACATGGAAGCATGACAAATGCAAAGATGGAAGCATGATGGATAAATGATGCAAATCAAGTCACGTAGCCCAAAATAGATTGATATGATATGACCGGTTGAAGGAATAAGATGCCCCACAAAAGAGGTAATGCAACCATGGATAAATGATAGATCAAAATGAAAGATTCACTGCAAAAAATGTCACACAAGCAACATATCTTTTGTCAAAAGATGATAATGGTTGATTGATTAGGATTCCAAGAATGATTGATTCTATAAGGCATGATGATAATAAGATTGATGATTGTTGATGATTGATTGACAAAAGATATGATGTTTGGATAATGTTTTACAACTAGGCTCAAATATGATTTGCATGATAAGATTCAAGGTTGCAAAGGGACATGATGACATGGATTTTGATAAGCTAGGAGATATGGAATGGAAGAAAGCAAGGATAATGATAATGAATGGGATGATCAAGATCAACTAGATAAGATATAGACACAAGGACCAAGTATTGTGCCCCTATTCCTCATCAAGACCAAGGAAAGGAAGAAAGGATGTATTTAGAAAGAATGATGGGATATGGATAAGGTAAAGGATATGGTATGGAAGATATGGATAACACGTATGGGATAAGATATATGATGCTCAAGAAGATCCTTAACCTTGTCAAGATCAAAGGTGGAAAAGTAAGGAATGAGCATAAAAGGGATAATGAACATGAATGATAAGATGGACGAAACTTATCCCTAAGTGTAGAGTGCAAGAGGAATATGGAAGATAGGATATGGATGATAGGGAGATGGAAGAAGGACTTAAGCATCAAGTTTCACAACCAAATATCTCTTTAATAAACAATGGCAATGGGGATTAGACTCAAAAATGTTGGCCAATTAATGATATGATGGAAGAAGCTAAGGACTTATCCAAAGGTTTGGATTAAAGGAGAATGATGGGGGATGAATGTTGGATAATGGATAGGAGGTTGGAAGACTTTTTGATGGATAGATGGAAAGGATTGTAAGGTCAACATTGGCACACACCTTGAAGGGTGGTGGAGTGATGGATGAAAAATGGGTTTGGAAGGTGATGGGCTATTAGATGGAAGATTGGAGGAAGCTTTTGGATTAGAAAATTTGGATGCCAATTTAGATTTGATTGCTCCTATGATACATTTTGGAATCCACATGACTTTTGACATTGATATTTTCTTTGTGGGCCTTTGTGGCCTTTGAGATTTTTGCTTTATGGACCTTTGTGGTCTTAGGAATTTTTCCTTTTGCTTTGATGGGCCTTTGTGGCCTTTTGAAATTTCCTTTTGATTTATGGACCTTTGTGGTCTTGGAAAATTTTCTTCTTTTTTTTCGCATGCCTCTTTGAGGGGACATGTTGATCCTTTGATACATGTGGATTTTGATATGGAAGCTTTTGACATTTGGCACCCAAATTGCTTCCAAGAGAAATAGGAGAGATGGATGGAGATGAATGGTATGGAGGTATTATGGATGAGTGAGTGTAGGTAGAATTTTGAAAGGGCATCAAGGATGTGTGCCTTTGTTATTCTTGAGGAATAAGATATGGACCTAGGATATATGGAAGTTTTGATGAACTAGGATGAGGACCTAGGATAGATGGAAGGTTTGGTGGATTAGGAAACTTAGGTGTATAACCAAGGCCATGGTAATATGGGTTTTCTTGAGCAAAAATGGGTTCTAGGATACCTTGTTCATGAAGGCCTAATCCATTTCCTTTGTAGTTTATATTTTGACACATTCGTTTACCAATGGGATATGTGTTGTTTGTGAAACAAGATGCGAGTCCATTTTGGGGAGGATATGGTATGGATGAAAGGATAGGTGTTGGAAGTAAACTAGAGTGGATGAAGGTGGAGGATCCCAATTTTTAGGTGTGGGGTTCATGGATAGCTTGCATAGGTGTGATAGGATCTTGACATGGGGATGATGGGGTACTTTGATCTTGACTTGGAAGAGGATCACGAGGTGTAGAAGATGAAGTTGCTTGATCTTTATTAGGTGCAGAATCATCATGTGGTGGTACGGAAGGCATATCTTGATCTTGAGAAGGATGAACATCCTCACATAATGAAGGGATATCCTCGGATAGAAGCATATCTTGATCATTAGGTGATAGGACATCATTAAATAGGATGGAAGAATTATCATGCTCTTGGGATGCAATGGAATCAAGAAATGGTATGGATTCATTAGATGTAGTGGAAAGATACTTTTCTCTTGAGATGGAAGAGAATCATCATGGATGAAAAGTGAAAGGAGGGGATCATCGTAGAATTCTTGAGAGATTCGATCATGGTCAAAGATTGGAAGAACTTGTGGAATTTTGGTATCATTGGATGAAGAAGAAAGAATGCTTTGATCTTGAGGTATAGAGGAATCTATGATAGCATGTTTTGGACTGAGAGATTGGCATGAATCATTGGATATAGAAGATATGATAGAAGAAGGTGGTTGGATGGAATTGTTAACTTGGGTGAAAGAATCCTGAGATTTATTTTGGCTTCTGGGAGATGAAGATAGATGCATGACGTGGTAAGATTGTTCAATATCACTTGTGTTTGAGGACTGAGATTTAGGCTTATTTAAATTTTGCAAAAATTCAAAGACATTGAACTTGGATGATGTAGTTGTTGGTGGAGAAGGTGTCAAGTCCAAATTTCTATCAAATGGAGAAGGGTAGATGTGTGGTAGCAAATGTCTTTCTGTGGTTGTTTCCCTTTGCATATCCCATATTTTTTGTTGAAGGTTTTTCATTTGATGAGCTAAAGCATTCAATTGATCCTCATCTATTTCAGCCATGGTGGTTTGATTTTCACTGTTTTGAGTTTCAATGTGTTGGGTTTTGATTTTTTGTGTAATATTTCATGAATTCATTGGGTAAACCACATGTTTCGACTCTGTTTTTCCTAAGAAAAGGTTGAACACTGCTAAAAGGACTAACTGTCAGATGGAAGATGAAAATAGGTCACTATTTTGTGGTCTGCAAGAGGCGTCGCTTCAGAGTTTGACCTCAAAAATCAAGAAAACAAGGCTTGCAAGAGGCACCACTTGGGACACCAAAGGTGCCAAAACAGTGTGACTCCAAAAATCATGAAAACAAGGCTTGCAAGAGGTGCCACTTGGGACAACAAAGGCACCAAAATAGTGTTTGACTCCAAAAATCATGAAAACAAGGCTTGCAAGAGGCGTCACTTGGGACCCCAAAGGCGCCAAAACAGAGTTGTGTCAAAACGCTTTTATAGTCAATCTTAAAATGATCATATCTTGGTCATATAGAGGTCTTTTTTGTAGATTTTTTTTGAAATGGGGTAGAATTTCATAAGCTAGATAATGTTGTAGGAATTTTGGCACAACTTGAACACCAAAGGTGCCAAAAAAAGAGACAAAAGGCACCAAAACTCTCAGAAACCCCCAAAATGACTCCAAAATAGCAAAAATACCCCCCCCCCCAAAGGTCTAATTTCTTGGATTTTTTAATTGTAGACTTGATTAACTCAATGAATGTAGTTCTGAATCAAGGTTTTCACTTTCAAAATGTCATGTTTTGATGGTGTTTTTTTTTAGTTTCATTTTGAAAATACTTGGATAAAGACACATCAAGCAAAATATACACTCCTAGGGCTGTGTAAGACTGTATTCTTTTAGATTCCATGTAGGTTTTACCCCAACCACACTATCTTTAGTGGATGAATTCAGAAACTTGGCTGGACGGGCTCCCCCTTACAATGCACTCTCTTCTCAAGACAACCAAGCTTCCAGTCCCCATGAAACTCCCATGGAAAAATGATCACCTCTACTAAAAACTGCAAGAATGTGGATGCCTTGGCAACGGCCGTTACTGCACCAAAGAATAGATAAAGGATTTTGGAAAATCTACAACAAGGGTTTTAATGCAGGCATTCCGTTCATGGGGGATAATCCATACGATGAGAGTCCCTTTCAATCCATCTCATTGGAATTATCCTCGTGATACTTGAACTTTCCTCAAGTATCCACATTTATATCCCGGTTGGAAGTCGCTTGGCTTTAGCGTGTTACCGGTTGGGTCATTCCCTTGGGTGATTACTTTTTCCCACAAGGAAGACCCTCTAGGATAAACAAAAGCAAGCAAGTATACCCATAGTTCGATCGATCTTTATTTCGCATGAATAAAGAAAGAATTCATGCCATATACCCCACTTACGCTCGCACATAAACAAGAAAGGGTCTAGCTTTTTGGATCACCCAGTTAAGGGGAGAGCATATTCCTACCATCCATCTCATACAAAAGACATGGTGTTCATTAATCCATTAATTAAGCTGTGTTCCTAACTTAACCAAAAGGAAACATGATGTCCATTATCCCTTTACTTAAGCTACGTTCCTAACTTAACCAAAATGGAAACAAGTACATAAAATCTAGCTCCTACAATATGTTAGTAGTTTACGTTTTGAGTCTTTGACAGTGAATCTGGGAAAACCTGCAAACGCACAACAAATGTGAGTTTATGATTTTGGTGACAAATTGCAAGAGGTGCCAAAACAGAGATAGGAGGTGCCAAAACTCTAAAAACAGTGCAGAATGGTCTCAAAACAGGTGAAAATGGTCCTAGAACAAGATGCAAGAGGCACCAAAACTCTAACAAGAGGCGCCAAAACAAGTGCAAGAGGTGCCAAAACTCTAAAAATGGCCCTGAATGGTCCCTGAATAGGTGAAAAGGGTCCTGAAACCAGATACAAGAGGTGCCAAAACTCTTACAAGAGAGCCAAAACAGGTGCAAGAGGCGCCAAAACTCTTACAAGAGGTGCCAAAACTCTTACAAGAGGTGCCAAAACAGGTGCAAGAGGTGCCAAAACTCTCAAAGTGGCCCAGAATGGTCCCAAAACAGTTGAAAATGGTCTTTGCACTATTTGCAAGAGGCGCCAAAATAGAGACAAGAGGTGCCAAAACTCTAAAAATAGCCCAGAAATGGCTCAAAATAGCTCAGAATTGCCTCCAAATTGGTGCAAAATGTTCCCAAGTCATAAACCTTGCACCTACAATCATGAAACCGTCAAAAAAAGTTAGCAATAAGTGAGGCAAAGGCCCCACAGTGGGTGCCATTTTGTGCGTGTGTCGAAATGTGTAGAGTGAGTTATTCTAATGTCAACACAAACCTTAATGAGACAGTTTACATTCAAAGTTTGAAGCAAGTAAAACTAATCTATTTCGTAATACAATCAAACCTTTCAAATACGTATCATTGTTCTCTAATTCTAGGGATTTATTAAACCGTTTGGCCCTCAGATTTCTATGAGCACAAAGGTTGTTAAAATGACTACCTAGAAAACAAGATTTGATGCTTAATATGCAAGCTAAGATGATTTCTATGTGCAAATGTGTGGTGGAAGGATTAATGGCATGCAAATGTGTGCTGGAATGATTAGTGGTATGCTCCTAAATGAAACAAGATGATGGAATTGATGATGAATGCAACGATAAATGAAGGATGATGTTGGTGATGGATGAACAAGTGGAGATGAGTGAGATGATATGCAACTATAATGAGCTATCTATGATTATGTATATGCTCAAATGCAAACATAAAACAAACTAACCTAAAATGTAACTATGATGCAATGGAGATGATAAAATGTAACTATGAAGCAATTAATTAATCTAAGATGAGAATGCAAAGTAACATATGATATGCAAGCTAAGTATAAGACTCCATGAAAGCTCCAAATCCTACGAAAAACTGCATGGTAACAATCCTCAAAGTGTGGATGGAAAATGGCATTATAACACTATTCCAATTTGTATTTCAAAATAGCATTATAACATTACTCAAAAGGTGGATGATAATGCAAAGGATGAGGGGTGTATTTATAGAGTTTTGCAAGCATTTTGTGAGGTGGCACCTATCAACGGTTTAGATTCAAAGGAGACAAGATAGACGGTGGAGATGAAAGGAATCAGGATGTTGTCCCCTTGACCAAGGACAACATGCCATGTGTGTGAAGAGAATCCCCTTGACCAATTGGAAGCATGCCAAATGTATGAGATTCCAAGTGTGTGAAACAAAGACCCATGTGCTCCAAATTTGTTGGAAGTGTGGGGGAATAAAGCCATGTGCTTTTTCTTATTGGTGGAAGTGTGTGAGGATAATTCTAATTAATAATTAGGCTTATTTATTTTCATGTGACCTTTATGAGGTGGCACATAAAAAAGTTGTAGAAATGTGCTCTAATTCTTAATCAAGATTAGGGAAGATTAATTAAATAAACACGTTTAGGGTTTTTTTGTTTATTTAATTTAGAAGAATGTGAATTAGGAGAATTAAAAGGAAAGTGAACAATATAAATAAAGTAAGACCTTATTTATATGTAGTTGAAGCATTAATCAAATAGGTTGTATTTAATTAATTGAATGCAATGACCATTTTCAAGTGTATACACATTTTAATCTATAATATTGCTATTTGTTTCAAACAAATCATTCGAGATTTGGAAATTAAATGAAGCCTACAAATTATTCAGATATTTCTTGTTAAAAATATTGAGAAGAATTTAAGTCTTAATTTATTTTAAAATGTGATGAATTCAAATCTAAAATTTATATATTGATTTTTAATTTTTTTGATTCTCTTATTATTAAATTTTGTAAAATTCTAGAAAAAGAGATAAAATTAGATTTAATTTTCACTTGATTTGATGATCCCTTATGATTAAATATCTTATTATTAAATTCTATGGAAATTTTTTAATAATAAAAGTATTTTGACTACGAATTTTAAAATAATCAAGAAAGAATTTCAATTCTAGATAATATTTTTCATTTAATTATTAGAACTCTCTATGAATTTAGATCTCTATGAATTCAGAAACAGAAACGAAGTCGCTTCGAATTTGAATACGTCTCTATGAATTCAGATCTTTAAAATTAAGCTTTAGAAAGCAAACAACCGAAGTCACCGAGAATTTGAGTATGAGTAGGTCTCTAAGAAAACAAACAAGTCAAATTGGAGTATTGACTCGGGCAAATTGACTATGGTTTACCTCACTCCTTGAGTATAAGTGTGTCTACGAAAAAACAAACAAGTCAAATTGGAGTATTGACTCCGGCAAATTGACTATGGTTTTCCTCACTCCTGGGCTTTCTTTCGGGCTTCTCGTACCGTATTTCTCTGCTATTAAGCTTCCATTCATATTAGCCTCTCTATTTCATGTCTACAACTGTTAAAAATTATATGGAAATGGAAGGGTTACACCTTTATCTATGCCATTCTCAGAATTTCAGTCTGCCGGCCGCTGTATGTCGCCTGCGCTTCCTCATTTTCCAGTTGATAATAGTAATATTATGCCTCGCCCCTTCGTCTCGAGCTTGTGAAGAAGTCTTCGAATGTGGGAAGCAAACGTTCGGATATCCCTTCGGAAGAAAGAAGAGCGGCTGCGGTGAACTTGTGCTTCAGCTTGACTGTGATCTTAATGTGAATATGTCACTACTTAATATCGGTGGCTACGAATATTATATAGTGGAACCCCAAGCCTACACGAAAGGGGATCCCAACCATCATTTGAGAATAGTTGACAAAAATATGTGGGGAGATACATGCAATCCGTCGACCAGTAACCATGCAACGGAATTCTGGTCTAACCCTCCATTTCATATATCTGATGAATACATGAACTTAAGTCTATGGGGACAGTGCGATGAAGAGAACCGAGAGTTGTTGTCCAATAAATCGTATTCTTTAGAATGTAATAAGAATTGGTACTACTCTTCCACTTCAGATTTGAGTTTGGGCACGTATTGTAAGTCCTTAGTGCGACTACCCATTAGAAAATCAGACAGAAGCAATCCACGGCTTGATCGAATAATACAGAAAGGGTTTATAATAACGTGGAACTTCAGCCAAGGTTGCGAGAACTGTGAATCGAAGAACATGCTCTGTATTTACGACACGAATAATCCCAACCTAACGCATTGTGAATCGTGGAGCCCTGGTAAGAGTCGTAATTCCTTGTCTAGTTAATTAATTGAAATCCCCCTTTCGTAAGAACACAAACTCGATTCTTTTTTCTATTTAATTTTGGCAAAATCCGTGCTTTATAAGATGAACATGGTAGAAAAATTATGGACCTATATTTGCATACGCTTTATGGAATTTCATGACATTGTTTTCTTATATGTTACTCATGAGACTTGTATATATGGCGTTGCAGGATCTTTCCAAGCCAGGAATGTTGCCAAGATTGTTATTATAATAGGTGAGCATCTCAGGGTATATGATCTGTATTGATTTTTATTTACTTTCCCTTAAAGTTGAAACTGCCGTTATCTCAGGGCATATGATGTGTACTGATTTTTATTTACTGAGTATCCCTTCTGTCTTAGTTCTATTTATCTTAATCTTTGTATTTCATTGATGTCAATACATAAATCCTTCAATTAGAGCGAATAATGGTTGAGATTATTCATCAGGTTTGGGCATTGGAGTATTGGCATTTTTCCTGACAGCATTACTCTATGTTCTCGATAATTGGAAGACGCGGTTTTCCTCTTCCTCGAAGAAACCCGATGTTTCTAATGTGGAGAAATTCCTGCAAGTTTATGTCGATCAAATGCCAACCAGATATTCATATTCTCAACTCATGAAGATCACCAACAACTTTGCAGATAAAGTGGGGGAAGGAGGTTTTGGTGTGGTTTACAAAGGAAAGCTACCTAGCGGTATTCTGGTGGCCGTTAAAATGGTTGATCAGTCAAGGCACGGTGAGAATCAATTCATGAATGAAGTAGCAACCATCGGAAGGATCCATCATGTTCATTTGGTTCGCCTGATGGGTTATTGCTACGAACAACATAGAAACGGATTGGTGTATGAGTACATGGCTAATGGATCTCTGGAGAAGCTTATCTTTGCAGGAAGCGAGAAAGAACAAATCACAAACTGGGCACAGCTGTATTCAATTGCTTTGGGTGTAGCCCGGGGAATAGCCTATTTGCACCAAGATTGTGACAGTCGTATCATTCATTTTGATATAAAACCCCACAACATATTACTGGATGAAGACTTCACACCAAAGATAGCTGATTTTGGTCTGGCTAAACTTTGTGGGAAGAAAGAGGAACATATATCAATGACAGCCGCAAGAGGAACGCCAGGGTATGTTGCCCCGGAGGTGGGGAATAGAAATTTGGGACCTGTGACGGACAAGTCAGATGTTTACAGCTTTGGAATGCTATTACTGGAGATGGTTGGAGGAAGGAAGAATATTGATGTGCAAGTAAGCCGATCCAGCCAATTGTATTTTCCAGAGTGGGCATTCAAGTTGATGGAAAATGGGCAGTTGGAGAGGAGGTTGAGAGGAAGTGGTAAAGCAGAAATAGAATGTGAAGAGAAGGAGAAAGCAATAAGAATGGGCAAAGTAGGACTATGGTGCATTCAATACAATTCAACAGATCGACCCAGCATGAGCAGAGTGGTTCAAATGTTGGAAGGAAATGGTGCTGATGTAGCCAATCCTCCCCCGCCTTTCAAATCTTCAATTAGTGGTGCACCTTCTATGCATTCAAGTGAAGAATCTTCTGGCTAAGCGAACAATAAAACCTCCTTCAAGTTCAAACCCATCCTTCGTTCACTGATATATTGTAGGCTGTCTCTAATATCACTCTCATGGAAAGTGTATTGACCTTGTATGCTCTACGTCACTTTGTTCCAACTTCATTCCTCGAAAAGGAATACTGGTTTATTCAATATTAATTTTATATAATTTTCTAAAAGTAAAGTAGACTTTCTTTGGGTGTGATTTATATTAAAACTAATATAAGTATAGATTAATTAGAATGTAATAACTGGTACACTGAGAGTTAATGTATTATAAAATTAAATGTTAATATACAAGTAAATAAGAAAATAAAATGATTTAGTTTAAAAGAAATTAATTTCAATGATATATCATGAATTTATACAAATAAGTTATATACAAATTTTTTCAAAAGTTTTTATTCGATTATTTTTTGTTGAAATCAAACAAGTTTATACCCACAGACAAGTTAGACTTAAATTTGAAGAGTTTTGTTTGAAAAACCCCCACACTGATTGATACAATAATGTTCTTTGTAGTATAAACTAAATCATCCTTTGTTGACACCTTCATAGCCTTGTCTACATATTCAACTTCTCTAACAATCTACACAATGTTTGGATAATGAATTCAAAAATCCTTGCTTTCATTCCCAAAATGTAAGGAAAGTGCCAAACCTTGTTGAGCTTCAAATGTGGGTCTAAAATGGATTTGTTAGCAGTGGAGAAATTCCTTATCTATCCCATGAAAAATGTATTTACAAAGATCTCATTTGACACTAAAATTGTGACTACTCATTCAAGAGTGAAATCAAATATCTTTTATGAATTGCTCACTATTAAAAATTTGCAATGCTTGAAATGACTTAGAAACAGTCATTTGCAATGGGAAACCTATTTTGGTTATCATAACTCGCAACAGAGGGTATCCATCGCTTTTCTAGTAACATAGCTCTACAACAAATTGGGGTGACTAATATAATGAGAACGACTTTACAAATGTTGTATTTGCTTTATGTAAGCAATTTCCTTTTGAGAGCTACGATCTCCTTCTACTTAGTCTTGTCAGTAGCATGCAACTTCATATCTCTGCTATGATCTATATTTTAAATATTTAAAAATTAATCAAATAAAACTACCTTTCTTGGCATGGTCTGCTCCCTCCTTTTGCAATTAGTTGTGATCTCTTTTTCTTCAAATACCAACTTCTTTTGATTGGGAAAATATCTATGAGGGACTGCAATCTTCAATCAACACTTCTTGAATTTCAGTCCCTTCCTTTATACATGTAGCTAAGGATTTCAACTCAACTGAGATAAACTACACTATGATCTCTTCTGGATCTCCTACGATTTGTGGATTTCTATTGAATTGGCTTTGATACCAAATGAAGGCAAATAAATTAAGAATGGTGATCTACTAATCACAAAACAAATCAATATGCAAAAATTTTAAATTACCTTAATGAAATGAAAGACAAGACATCTATTAAATAGAAATTTAAAAAATAATAGCATTATAAAACACAACCATATTCATCAATAACCCAACTACAACGCAACAACATTATTTATAACACATTGAAGTCTATATAGACTGTCCGAATGGGGGCATTATTGTTGTTGAAGAAAACAACTGAAGTTACCCGGTATCAAAGTCAAATTGGAGTATTGACTCAGGCAAATTGATATGGTTTTCCTCACTCCTGGGCTTTTTGTCGGGCTTCTCCCACCGTATTTCTCTGCTATTAAGGTGTCATTCATGTTAGCCTCTCTATTTCATCTCTACAACTGTTAAAAAATATATGGAAATGGAAGGGTCACACCTTTATCTATGCCATTCTCAGAATTTCAGTCTACCCACTGTATGTCACCTGCGCTTCCTCTTTCCCCTCTTCATAATATTAATACCATGCCTCTGCCCTTCATCTCGAGCTTGTGAAGAAGTCTTCGAATGTGGGAAGGAAACGTTCGGATATCCCTTCGGAAGAAAGAAGAGCGGATGCGGTGAACTTGTGCTTCAGCTTGACTATGATCTTAATGTGAATATGCCTCTACTTAATATCGATGGCTACGAATACTAGATAGTGGAACCCCAAGCCTATGGGAAAGGGGATCCCAACCATCGCATGAGATTAATTGAGAAAAATATGTGGGGAGATACATGCAATCCGTCGACTAGTAACCATGCAACGGAATTCTGGTCTAACCCTCCATTTCATATATCTGATGAATATGTGATCTTAAGTCTATCGGGACAATGTGGTGAAGAGTAGTTGTCCAATAAATCATATGAATGTAATAAGAATTGGTACTATTCCACTTCAAACTTGAGTTTGGGCACGTATTGTAAGTCCTTAGTGCGACTACAGAAGTAATCCATAGCCGGATCGAATAATACGGAAAAGGGTTCACAATAACATGGAACTTCAGCCAAAGTTGTGAGGACTTTGAATTCAGGAACATGCTCTGTATTTACGACACCAGTAATCCAAACCTAACGTATTGTGAATCGTGGAGCCCTGGTAAGAGTCGTAATTCCTTGTCTAGTTAATTAAAAGAAATCTCCTTTCGTGCTTTATAAGATGAACAAGGTAGAAAAATTATGAACCCATATTTGAAATTTGCATACGCTTATGGAACTTCATGACATTGTTTTCTTAAATGTTACAAGACTTGTGCATATGGCGTTGCAGGATTTTCCCAAGCCAGGATCGTTGACAAGATTGTTATGATAGGTGAGCATCTTAGGGCACATGATCTATATGGATTTTGATTTACTAAATATTCCTTCTTTCTTAGTTCTATTTATCTTAATCTTTGTATTTCATTGATGTCAATATATAAATCCTTCAATTAGAGCCAATAATGGTTGAGATTATTTATCAGGTGTGGGCATTGGAGTATGGGTATTTTTCTTGATGGCATTATTCAATGTTTTCGATAATTGGAAGACGTGGTTTTTCGCTTCTTTGAAGAAACTCGATGTTTCTAATGTGGAGAAATTCCTACAAGTTTATGTTGATCAAATGCCAACCAGATATTCATATTCTCAACTCATGAAGATCACCAACAACTTTGCAAATAAGGTGGGAGAGGGAGGTTTTGGTGTGGTTTATAAAGGAAAGCTACCTGGCGGTATTTTGGTGGCCGTCAAGATGGTTGATGGAAAATGGGCAGTTGGAGAGGAGGTTAAGAGGAAGTGGTAAAGCATAAATAGAATGTGAAGAGAAGGAGAAAGCAATAAGAATGGGCAAAGTAGGACTATGGTGCATTCAATACTGTTCAACAGATCGACCGAGCATGAGCTGAGTGGTTCAAATGTTGGAAGGAAATGGTATTAAAGTAGCCAATCCTCCGTTGCCTTTCAAATCGTCAATTAGCGCTTCTATACATTTAAGTGAAGAATCTCCTGGCTAAGCGAACAAGAAAACCTCCTTCAAGTTCAAACCCATCCTCTGTTCATTGATATAGTGTAGGTTGTGTCTAATAAGATCACTTGGAAAGTGGATTGACCTTGTATTCTCTACGTCACTTTGTTCCAACTTCATTGTTTGAATATCCCAAAAATTAAGGGGGTTACGCTAAATTTGAGACTTTAGTATTGACCTTTCTACTTTTCAAAGGAATCCTAGGGGAGAGAGACCCATAGTGGAGCGAGGTCCAGTAGTGGGGATAGAAGTAGTCCTTAGTAGGCTCTATAGTGGAGCACCTTAATATTCACGTATATGCATATAGTGGGCTCCTGTATATGCACATAGTAGTCCAATAGTGGGCTCTATTGTGAACCCTTTTCTGTATTAATCCTATGACATGAGACAACTAACAAACTAACTACCTAGGAATCAAGTAATACTAGCTAGATAAGATAAGTTCTAGAAAAGCCAACTAAGACTTCTAGAAAAAATCTTATATCCTAAGTAAACTTAACATGTGAATATGTCTCCTAATTACCTAGTGAAAGAATTAGCTAAGTACAAGACAATTATTCACACCAACACCCCCCTTAAGTGCAACTTAGGGAGAAGATTATTATGCAAACTATGCAAAGACTATGACTATGGGTCTCAGCTACTAGGCCATGTTAGGTACCCATTTACAAATGCAAATGAAATGTAATCAATCTCTCACAAGAGGAGAAAGGGAGAAAACCCAATGGGACAAAACTCCTCTTCAAAAGAGGAATCATCTAAAATGAAGAAGTTAAAATGTGCATATTGTAAAAGGTTAGGACATGATGAGCATAGATGTTATAATAATAAGATTGATGAACTCACACACCTTCTTAAAAAGAATAAAATTCAACTACCCTCATTAGTGTCTTCTTCTTCTTCAACATCTCAATCGGCAGCCCCCTCATCGTCATCTCAATCAAAGAATACAAGATCTACATCTAGTTTGAACAAGATGAAAGGAAAAGCACTCTTGGCCTTTGCAAGTCCTGAATCTAATAGATGGCTTCTTGATTCAAGGGAATCTCATCATATGGCATCTTCGATGGATATGTTCTCTTCTTTTGAGTCTTATAATTTACCTCATATATTGATGGGTAACAATACATATATGAAGGTAAGTGGGAAGGGTTCTATTGACATGGGGGAAGGGACTTTCAATGATGTACTTTGTACTTTGTGCTCCTTCCTTGTCCACTAATCTCCTTTCTATTTAACAAATTACTCATGGGGGTCAAGGTAAAATAGTTGAGTTCACTACTGATAGGGTGTACATAAGGGACTTGGAGACTAGGGATATTGTTGCTATTAGGATGGTTCATCATTCATCTTGTGCATGTATTCCTTAGAAGATTATAATGTTCCTTTGACTACATCACACACTCCATTGAGTGTGAACCATGTTTGTGAGGAGAAGTTTGGTCATCTACACCTTGGTATTCTAGAGACCAGTGTTGAGCTTCCTACTCCACCTCCTGCTTCTTCAGCCATTGATGCTTCTATTCAACAAGATGATCATAGTTTTTTTAGATCTTTCTTTGTGGGATGAATATTTGAATGTATTTCTAGCTTTTTCATGGAGTCTCATACTGCAGATTGGAGGACACACTTGAGGGGATTTCTCTCCTCTTTGATGACAGTTCCAGCATAATTGTTATACCATCTACTTTGTCTTTGGAGATTGACATTCATGAGTCTCCTCCTTCATACACATTAAGGGCGGAGCCATTGTCAACAAGGGTTCTTTTTATCCCCAACCGATTATGTATAGCTATTATCATGAAAGCATCATTTTGTTTTTGCACTTCCAAAAGAGGGAGCTCACTTTGGTGGAAAATAATGTTAGCATTTATTCCTTGAATCATGGTTGCTATGTCATTTGATTTTTCACTAGAGGGGACCACAACTTGTTGCAAGGCACTTTAAATCATGTTATGATAATGAGGGGATGCTTGAATAAGGTCCCATAATGATATTTTAGTAGGAGTATTCTTTAGTTGTTCAACAAGATCACACTCCTTTCCACTTTGTGAAGGCAAACGAGGAGGACCTGGTAAGATAGGATAAGGCAGTGGGTAAGATCATATTTGTCTTGGTTGTGGATTGTTTCTAGTGTTATATGTATGAGCCATGGTGTTGTAATTCAATTGTTGTGAATCATTATTCTTAGGTGGGTAAAGGATAAGTTCGGGTTTGTTTTGAGTTGGAGGTTTGTGTGAAGGTGGGTAAAGGATGAGTTGAGGTTGAATAATATTAACGTCCCTTAGTGAAGGAGAGTCTAATGTTAATTTATCATCATCATATTATAAGGAAACTATATCACTATTGTCAATGTTATCATTTTCTTGCACCATGATATCCTCCGTAGGAGAGTTTTTAGGAGAACTACAAGCTAGATGTTCATGACATTCAAAGGGTGGTTCTTCTAAAATGACTTCATCGCAAGGGAGTTATCAATGGTTGGATTTTCTTGTTCATCAATGATGCCATTGTCTTGTTGAATAATGTTTTTCCTAGAAGAGGGACAACTAAGATTAGATCATGACTTTCATCGATTGTATTTTCTAACATCAAAGTATCATCTTCACAACTAGGAGAAGAACAAATGTGATTTTCAATATTGTCCATAATTTCATTCCCTTGTCCCATAATGTCTTCCAAAATAGGATAGGTGTGGGAGGAAACATATAGAGTGTTGTCATAAATCTTAAAGGTTCAATTGAATCTAACACCAACCTATCATCCTCACTTTCAATTGCATCCTCTTTCACTAAAACACTCTCACAAGAAAAAGATGAATGGAAACTAGATAAGGTGATGTTTAGAAATGTGTTTATGATCTCATTATTTTATTTCATAATATCTTCCCAAGGGGGAGTAGGAGAAGGACAAGCAATACATTCATGATTCTCAACGAGTGCATCTTCTTTCACCAAGATACCTTTGTCACTAACAGGAGAGGTATCGGGAGAAGAACAATTATGATCGTCATAGTTATCTATGCTTGTATCATATTCTATCACATCATTCCCACAAATAGGAGATATAATAGGGGGTGTAGGTTTAAGGCAAGCATCAACATTTTCACTCTCTTGCACATAGAGACTCTCATAACTAGGGAATGTATTGAATGAATGACTAACATGCTTATTGACTAACTTATTCTTTGCAAACTTGGAAAAGATAGATACCAACATTTGTGAAAAGCAATCAATGTAAACTTAAAATGGAAATAGACTTAAAATGCAACACAATGACCTAGAATGAAATGTGTAGATGTAATTTTCATATTTCAAACAAGGCAATTTACTAATTACAC
>VDFB02023763.1:0-65894 GCA_007258455.2 Sequoia sempervirens | reverse complement strand
CCTCAACATGTCCATTCTTCTTTCTCAAGCAAGTCTCTTTCACCTTGCTTCTTCTTGTCTTCATGATACCTCACCTAGGTTTCCTCCTTTCTTCACTACCTTATCTTTTGGCATCTAGGTTCTTGCTTCAACCTACAAAAAGTCAACACATAAACTCCAAAAAAAAAATTGTTCCTAGATATTTGGGCTTTGATACCAATTTTATGCAAAGGCATGGGCAAACACAATGTTTTCAACAACATAGGGTAATGAACTTAGTCTCCATGATCCTCAAACTCAAACTCTTCTTAATTGACACATACTCCTCAGGGGTTACAAAGCACAAATAAGGCATCAATGCCTCAGACCTTTCACCCAACACTTGGAACACTCTATATACAGTGGGAAAAACATGTTCAGACCAAAGGTGAATCACAAAAACTCAGATTCTTCATTCTACCTATCATTCCTTCACAAACAAACCTAAATTCTTATAGTACTCTAAAAAAAAAATCTGGGCACAATGTCTAAGGAAGACTTGGTAACAAAAGGTAAGAACATATTTAGATACCCATTTATTCCTTTTTGTACATATCAAGAAATCAGATATGGTTACTTTGGAAGGAAAGGTTCAAAACTTAACTATTCTACTCTTGACTAAGTTTGAAGTGGAGTAGTAAATTCGTATTTGTTGGTCATAAATTTCAAACCAAACTTGATACCAAAAATATAAACATAGTTTCAGATACCCATTTCAACTTTATAAAACATATTTCAAAATTAGGGGTGGTCACTTGGTATAGAACCCTTTAAAAATTGGTTTGTTTGCTCACTTTTACCCTAACTAAGGTTTATGGCAGTTTTTAGTAAAATGGTTTTAACTTGCTTGAAACGTAATGAAATTGAGTGTTACAAAAATCATAATAAAGAAGATCCATAGTAACACCAATTCCAATAGGTTTCAAGCCATGGTGAGGCCATACAAGTCTGTACCAATCATCGGAACAGAGAAAAATGTTTCAAAGAAGAAAAAAACAAAGATGTTTTATTATTCCAACTTGAATATTTTCAATAACCACCACCTCTTTAGCCTTGACTTCGACCATTCCAAGGTTATTTCAACATTTCCCAATATTTTCTAGATGAATTTTACACCTCAACCATTTTATTTCATTTACATCATGTGACTCTTCAAATTCTACAATTTGCAACTTTTTCGACAATATTGACAACTTTTACCACATATAGCAACTTGTACATTTTTGACAACTTGACCACATATATCCTCCTAAGACCTAATATAGACCTCACAAACATGAATATGATCCAAAAGGACCTTATTACATAAGAGATACATAAAACCAAAGCAATGACAATCCAAAATCACATGGGTGCTCCTGCACCAACATATACTTGCTTACAATGTTTATTTTGACAAGAAATATCAAGGGAATACTATTTTAATATTTCAAATCTAAATTTTATAATTATTTCAGAATGTATGCACAAACTTAAACATTAGTAGGCACATATATGTGTATGCACATAGCCTTCGTCTATGTACATAAACATACTTGTGACATACCTTCATTTATTTTAACTATATTTACAATATGAAAAAATACTTATGAGGATAAGTAGAACTAGTCATAAGAATGATATGATTGATTATTGAAATACTCTATGAATCATCAATTCTAATTTTCCGTTTAGAGTATAAATTTGCATTTTGTCTCTTCTTTTGAAGACATTTACAAAAGAATATTTTAAGTACTTGACCAGAACAGTGATACCTTAGTTGACTAGAGCATCTATGGGTAGTTGTTGCTAGAGGGTAGATAACTATTATAGTAGAAAGTTACCTTCCGAGATGTGTGCCAAAATGGAGTACAAAGGGTATAGGTTTTTTTTACTAGAAACTATTATTTGTTGTTGTTGCAACACACTTATTATGCTTGACCCTTGACCCAAAATTTGTATGTTCTGAGAATTGACCGAACCTGAATTGGGTGAAAGAGTGGGAAGGTCAAAGGCAAGACAAAAGAAAGGAAAACTATTAGAACCTCACATAAGAATGACATAAAAAAAGGAAATTCAAAGGAAAAGGTTCCATTAGAAATTCCTGATGACAAAAATCTAGCTCATGATCTCGCATGACTCGGGATAGAGAGAGGCTTGAAGATTGAGGAGAATCAAACATCTAAGATCAAAAAGCTTTTTGCAATCCAGGATTGGCCTCTAGGGTGTGGACCTAGTGGACACTTGTTGACTAAAGAGGAAAAAGAGAGCCTGCAAGCTCAACCATCCTCTCAAGTAAAGTTTGATGTAAAATCAGATGATGATCCGAAGGAATGTCCTCTTTCTAATACCGAGAAATCAAAAAGATGTTAAATGGGTGTAGGACAACTCAAAAGAGGGGGTGAATCAGTTGTCACACAAATTCAAACTTAAAACTTTATCACTTATCAAATCTTCAACCACACTATTATGTTATTGAATATGAGCATGAAGCATAGATAATAGAAAGTAAATTAACACAATGAACACTAGATTTTTACTTGGAAAACCCAATAAGGGAAAAACCATAGTGAGGGTTAACTAACAATATAAAGATTATAAAACTGAATAGAAAGGCTCACTGCCTACAAAGGACTCACTGTCCAACAGGGAGGCTCACTACCTACAGATACAAAAGAGAAAAAAAGATCCACCACTACAGTTAAAGCACATTCATAGGATTGCAAAAACCTATAGCTTACTGCCTTCAACACACTAAAATACTGCTATCACAACTCACTCACACAAACTTATACTCTTATGATTTGTGGCACTCTTTCGTCACTTTTGCATCACACTGTCATACAATTCTTCACAACTCGACTTGCTTTTATACTATTCTCATCCTTAGAAGCTTTCTCCAAGGTCGGCCACAATACATCATTTCATAAATTCAAATCAGGTCGACAACTCTAAATTCCCATGGTGGAAAGGAATAAGAGTGGACCAAGATCACAAATAATGTTCTTGAATCTTCTACACACTTCCTTAATTAAATTTTATTCCTCTAATGAAGTGTAAACACTAGGTCAGCCAAACCTAATGAAAACACAAGTTCACAATGATGCACACACTTCCCAGCATGAAGATGACATGCAGACACCTCAAAATGCTTCATTATTCATGAAACTTAATTTTAGATTTCTTCATATATGTCTGGAACAAAAAAATAAACTTCAATCACTGAATACCTTTTACCAAATCATCCAAATTATGAAAACCTATACAGGAATATAGAAACATGACTTCTAGATTACCAAACGTCAACCTTCTTCGCCAAAGCATAGAAAATACCTTCACAAGACATATCCCATATCTGCAAGATCTGAAATGAAACAGTGGAGAAATTCGAAGAAAAAATATTTCTCCCAGTCCATAGAACACTAACTCTACCAGTAGAACACACATACCGATGGACACAACTTTTATGTACCATCTCACCAGAAGTTGAAACTTAGCATATATCAGATCACCGTAATGAGGGCTTCAGAACCACACAGTCATAGGATCAACATAGGAGAGACACAAAGCACATACCAGAGCACAATATGAATACATTCCTTCTTCTAACTTCTCTTCTTTATTAATTTTCTCAAAAGCACTTGGAAACTTATTACCACAACACATCTAAAACACCATAAAGATATCTCCATGTACTCACAACATCTTAACCATGCATGTACAATCTACAACATACTAAACTATGTTGACATCAATGACAACACCACCATACTAGCTCATACTTGCAACAATCTCCCCATTTGTCATTGATGGCAACACATGATGTGAAAAATTATCAAAGAAAAAAATTTGCATAATCACCCCGGGAGAACATTTTCTTTTCTTCTGCAATTGTTTTTCACATGACTTTCTCTCCCTCTTTGACATCAATGGAAAAGAAAAACTACTCTAATTAATCCCCCTTAGGAGTACACTCATATTGCAAAAATGAAAACCTTTTATATTCCCCCTTGTAGAGTAGACCCATCTATCAGTCCAGATAAATGAAGAATCTGTGAATTCATTGGACCAGTGCACCTTCATGTGCACTTAGTTTGGAGGGCCAGTGACCCCCAACCTCTCCCTAAGATGCTCAAAAGTATCCTTCGAAAGAGCCTTAGTAAAGATGTCTACAATTTGTTCCTTTGTAGTCACATACTTCAATCTAACTTCATTCTCCAACACTTTTTCTCTCATGAAATGGTATTTTATAGATATGTGCTTCATTCTTGAATGCATAACCAGGTTCTTCAAAAATTTTATTGCACTTGTATTATCACATAAAATAGAAATAGGCTCATCACATACTACTCCAATGTCCTTCATAGTTTGCTTCATCCACAGAACTTGTGTGCAGTAGGATGTTGTAGCAATATATTATGCTTCTGTAGTGGATAAAGAAACCGAGTCTTGCTTTTTACTCAGCCATGAAACTAGTCTTTCACTAAGAAATGAAGTACCACCACTGGTACTCTTCCAGTCATCTACACACCCAACCCAATCAACATTTGTATAGGTGCTCAGGGTGAAATCATTACTCTTAGGGTACCATAGTCCATAATTAAGATATCTAAATATCCTTTTTATAGCTATAAGATGTGCTTCTCTAAGATCTGCTTAAAAAATAGCAACTAAACACACTACATGCATAATATCTATTCTGGTAACAGTGAGGTACAACAATCCACCAATCATGGATCTATATTTTCTCTAATCAGTCTTAGCAGATTCATCATCTTTGCCCAATTTACATCTAGTTACCATAGGAGTAAAAACCGGTTTAGAATCCTCCATCCCAAACTTTTTCAACAACTCTTTTATATATTTATATTGTGAAATGAATATCCCTTTATTAGTTTGATTCACTTGTAGACCAAGGAAGAAATTTAATTCACCAATTATAGACATCTCAAATTCTTTCTACATTTGTTCAACAAAATTTTTACACATGCCTTCATTTCCACCAAAGATGATATCATCAACATATACAACTACAATCAACATCTTATTACCTTGCACTTTGAAGTAGATGTTGTTGTCCATAGAACCTTTACTGAATCCTTGCTTTGTCAGATATATGTCTAGTCTTGCATACCAAGCTCTAGGAGCTTGCTTCAATCCATACAATGCTTTCTTCAACTTACAAACCATGTCTGGCTTGTCAGACAACTAAAATCCTTTAGGTTGCTCCACGTATACTTCTTCCTCCAACTCACCATTCAAAAAAGTAGACTTAACATCCATCTGGTATACCTTGAAGTCCTTGTGTGCAAAAAATGCCAAAAACATTCTTATAGCTTCCATTCTGGCCACAGGGGAAAATGTTTCTTCAAAATCTATACCTTCAACTTGTGAATATCCTTTGCATACCAGTCTTTCCTTATTCCTTACTACTTCTCCACTTTTATTCAATTTGTTCTAGAACACCCATTTTGAGACAATCACATTTTTGTTCATAGGTCTAGAGACTATTTCCCATGTTTGATTCTTTTCTATCTACTACAGTTCCTCTTTCATAGCTTTCATCCAACTTTCATCTTCACATGCTTCTTTTACAGATTTAGGTTCTATTTTAGAGAGTAAACACAAGTTTACCTCAGTTGCAACTTTACTTCTTGTCTTCACACCTTCACTCTTATCTCCAATTATCCGATCTTTCAGATAATTCTTCTATACATATTGAGGAGTCCTCGCAATAGGTTCTAGTTCATTCTCTTCTTCTTCTTCTTCTTCCACTTGTTCTTCTCCTTCTTTCTCTTCTTCTTCCTTCTCCTTATTTTCTTCAAGTGTATTTCCATAGATAGGATCACTAGGTTCAACTCCACTTATCTCAATAGGTTTACGTATGTATTCATCAACTTTCACATTAGCACTTTCAATGATCTTTCTCAATATTTTTTTAAAGAATTTGTATGTCTTGCAGTAGTAGAGTATCTAAGAAATATTCCTTCATCACATCTAGCATCAAAATTTCCAAGATTTTCATCATCTCTTTTAATATAACATCTGCTTCCAAATAACTTAAAATATTTCACAGTAGGAGTCTTACTAGTCCATAACTCAAAAGGTGTCTTTGTGTTGTTGTGCCTGATCTAAACTCTATTAAGAATGTAAACAACAATATGTATCACTTCTCTCTAATATACATCTAGTACATTAGAGTCTTTCATCATAGTTCTAGCAACTTCCTGAACTGTCATGTTTTTCCTTTCAACTACTCCATTTTGTTGTGGGGTTCTTAGAGTAGAAAATTGTCTCTTTATGCCATGCTTCTCATAGAATGCATTAAATTCACCAAAAGTGAATTCACCACCTCTATCAGATCTTAAACACTTGATTTTTAGATTTACTTAATTCTCCACTTCTTGCTTTGAATACCTTAAACTTATCCAGGGCCTTATTCTTTTCTCTAAGAAAATCAACCCATGTCATTCGAGTGCAATCATCAATAAGCAACATGAAATATCTATCACCATTCAGGATTTTGGTCTTAGTCAGATGACAGAGATCAATATGTACTAATTCTAGCATTCTAGCAGTAGAATGTTCCTTTCCTTTAAAGCTACATCTTGTCTGCTTCCCCAATTGACAATTTCTATAGATGGCATTAGCAGGTCTTGTGATTCTAGGTAGTCCTCAAACAATCTCCTTTGCACTGATTTTGACCAAGTTATCAAAGTTCACATGTCCCATTCTTCGGTGCCATAACCAACTTTCACTAATCTGAGATACAATAAAATGACCATCAACTCCTTTCAGTTGATAGATGTTTCTATGAGTTCTTCTTCCAACAACATTCATATCTCCATTTTTCAGATCCTTTTTTGATTTCACAGGTATTGTTCTGAAACACAAGTTTAAAGCCATTGCTACACATATGACCAACACTCAGAAGGTTATGCCTCAAACCCTTCACATAATACACATCATCAGTGTTATGCACTCCATCAAAACTAATTGAACCTTTACCATAGATCTTAGCTCCTGAATCATCACCAAACATGACTAAACCATCATCATACCTCTTGAGTTTAGTGAACTTACTCTTATAGAGCTCTGGTCATGTGATTTGAACATCCACTATCAATTACCCAGTAGTATGCATCTTGTCTTGCATGAAATCTAGTAACCAAGGTACCTTCCATCCTATTCTTCTTAATCTACAGAGCCTTCTTACTTACACATTTTCCAGAGTTAGTGGGTACAAATTTACTTTCTAAAGCTAAGAATAAGCATTTAGTATCATCAACTTCATTGTCAGATTCATCATCAGAAATACCTGCCTCTTCTTTAACATAGTATAGCTTCTTATACTTCTTAAATTTTCTATCCTTATCCTTATAATCTTATTCTTCTTAGGTGAAGCTTTTTCAGACATCTTGAAGTATAATGACCAATATTACCACAACTAAAGCATTTAAAGGGAAACATACCTTTATACTTTCCAGTACCTTTCTTCAATTTCCTAGTGAAGTTATCTTCCAGCTCATCAACACCATTGCTATCCAGTTCCTCCTCAATCTTCATTGCCTTGAATGTCATCTATGTCTTTTCTTCTATCTTGTCATCTTTCTAGAACTTTCTCAATTCAAATGCTTGCAAGGTGCCGAACAAGTGTTCCAAGGTGTACTTAGGATCATACATTTCTTCAATCATAGAGATTTTATCGATGTAGCAGTCTAGTAGGGTGATCAGGATCTTCTCAATTATGTCTTCATCTGATAGCTTTCCTCCTTGATTTCTAACTTCATTTGCAGTTTGTTCAACCCTATGAAAGAAACTTGTAAATTCTTCACCCTCTTCCATCTTCAGGCTCACAAATCTATGCTTTGTTCCTAGTCTCTTTATCAATTTAACCTTTTGATTTCCTTCATACATATCTTCCAACTTCTTCTAGACATTATATGTAGTATCCAAAGAATTAACCTTAATTCGCTCATTTTTAGATAAAACACTACAAATTGCATACTTCGCCTTCCCATTTTCTTCATAAGCAGAGATCTCATTTGCAGAATTAACACCACTGGATGGGAGTGTATATTTATTCTCAACAGCCTTCCAGGTCTTGAAACCAAGAGAGATAATATATCCTCTCATCTATCCCTTCCAATCTTTGTAGTCAGTTCCATCAAACATAGGGATCACCAACTTGTGTGCCATCATATCTTTCTTAAGCGGTTAAGCTCTACAGCAAGGAACCAAAGCTCTAATACCAATTTTTAAATAGGCACAGAACAACTAAGAGGGGGGGTGAATTATTTGTCACACAAACTCAAACTTAAAACTTTATCACTTATCAAATCTTCAACCACACTATTCTGTTGTTGAATATGAGCATGAAACATAAATAATAGAAAGTAAATCAACACAATGAACACCATATTTTTATGTGGAAAACCCAATAAGGGAAAAACCATGGTGAGGGTTAACTCACAATATAAATATTATAAAATTGAATACAAAGGCTCACTGCCAAGGGCTCACTACCCAAAAGAGGACTCAATGCCTACAAAGGACTCACTATCCAATAGGGAGGCTCACTGCCTACAAATACAAAAGAGAACAAAAGATCCACCACTGCAATTAAAGCACATTCATAGGATTGTAGAAACCTACAACCTACTACCTACAACACACTAAAATACTGCTATCACAACTCGCTCACACACACTTCTGGTCTTATGATTTCTGGCACTCTTTCGTCACTTTGTATCAAAATTGTCATACAATTCTTCACAACTTGACTTGCTTTTATACTATTCTCATCCTTATAAAATTTCTCCAAGGTCGGCCACAATACATCATTTGATAAATTCAAATTAGGTCTGTAACTCTAAATTCCCATGGTGGAAAGGAATAAGAGTGGACCAAGATCACAAAAAATATTATTGAATCTTCTACGCGCTTCCTTAATTAAATTCTATTCCTCAAATAAAGTGTAAACACTAGGTCGGCCAAACCTAATGAAAACACATGTTAACAATTATTCACACACTTCCCAACATGAAGATGACATGCAAACACCCCAACATGCTTCATTATTCACAAAAAATCATCTTATATTTCTTCAGATACATCCGCAGAAAAACAATAAACTTCAATCACTGAATACCTTTTACCAAATCATCCAAACTATGCAAACCTGTACAGGAATATAGAAACATGACTTCCGGATTACCAAACTTCAACCTTCTTTGCCAGAGCATAGAAAATACCTTCACAAGACATATCCCAGATCCACAAGATCTGAAATGAAACAATGGAGAACTACGGAGCAAATTTTTTTCTCCCAATCCATAGAACACTAACTCTGCCAGTAGAACACACATAGCGATGGACATAACTTTTATGTACCATCTCACCCAAAGTTGAAACTCAGCATATATCAAATCACTATAATGAAGGCTTCAGAACCGCACATGAATAGGATCAACACAGGAGAGATGCGAAGCAGATACCAGAGAACAATCCAAATACATTCCTTCTTTTGAATTTTCTTCTTTATTAATTTTCTCAAAAGCACTTGGAAATTTATTACCACAACACATCTAAAACACCATAAAGATATCTCCATCTACTCACAACATCTCAACCATACATGTACAATCTGCAACATACTAAACTATGTTGACATCAATGACAACACCACCATACTAGCTCATACTTGAAACATATGTAACACAAAGTCTATTGTAAATAAGGGTCTATTGACTCACCTTAAATATAAATAAAATAAGATAATATTTTTTTGGTATGTTCAATGAGAGACTCTAAAATGTGTGTATATTGCATGAATGTGTATGTCTTCTATGTTGAGGGATGTATCCATATGGAAATTATGTGATGTAGCATAAGAATGTTTATTCATAGAACCTTGTGTTGAGATGCAATAAATGTGACTGTGATGTAGGATAAGTGTGGGATGATATGGTGACCACCAGTAAAGATGGGAGTGGTTCCAATAACAAGCCAAACAAGAGATCAGAGCAAATTTTAGAGCTTCTGATTCAACAAGAGTCTTGCATGGATCACATAGAGAAATAAGTCTGAGTGGCATGTGAGGACTAGGACCATAGGATTGTAGAAGGAAATAAAGGAGATGGTGGCCCTAGGGCAGGTCCACAAGAGAAAATTGATGAAGAGCTTGGGAAAGACCTCAAAAGAGTAGTACCACCCAAGTTTGATGGTAAGGCTATCAAAACTAGAGTTAAAGCTTGCATTATAGAAATAGAAAAATATTTTGGGCTCTATAACCTTTCTGAATAAATTAAGGTGGCATGGGCTACGTATCATCTCTCATGTAAAGCAACGACATGGTGGGATAATGAGAAGTTGGAACAAAACCTATATCTTGCTAAGATCACTTGGGGACTCTTCCTCCAAGCTTTCAAGAAGAGATGGTTACCACAACTTTTCTTTGACAAGAAAGTGATAGAATTTCAGAACTTAACTTGGGGAAATATGATTGTGATTCAATATTGGGAAAAGTTCACTAACCTATTGAAGTATGTGCCTCAATATCAGGGGGATGAATGGTTTCATTTCTAAAAATTTATAATGGGACTTAGATCCCACATAGTTGCTAAAGTGGATATGCACGAACCTCAAACCATGAATGAAGTCTTTCAAAAGGCCGCCAAATAGGAATAGAAGTTGCAATAGTTATTCAATCTTCATAGCAATTCAAGTTCTAAGTCTCATTATGGGACGAAGAAATTTCATAAGGGAGACAAGAGCCATTAGATCCATAATCTCAAGAGGGGAAGTGAATCACAAGAGAAGGGTGAAGATGGTAATGGTGGAAAGAACAAGAAAGAAAACAAGGGTAAGGGAAAGGAAGACCATAAGTAGAAGGGCTTTAGAGAGGACAAGATAGGAGGTCACAAGGGGCCTTGAGATGGATGTTATACTTATAGAGGCAACCATTATGCCTCGAATTTTCCTCAGCGGTTGAATCCATGGAAGGAAGTTACCAACAGACTCACCAGATCCACATTGTAGTGGACAATAATCAACCAAATTATCAGGCTTCACCAATTTAGCTAACGGGTAAGCTCTATCACCAATCTGTATCTATCTTAATTGATACTAGAGCTACTGAATGTTTTTTAGATCCTAGAATAATATCTAAGATACCCATTAGACTTGGATACATGGAAAATTCATGGATATTTCAATATGGTAATCGAGCAAAGTGGAGGGTAGATACCTATCTCTTTTACAGTGAGTTAGAGCTTCCAAACTTTCAAACTCAAGTCAACCTATATGTGGCACCCTTAGATTCATATGATGTAATTTTGGGAATAAACTGGTTAATTGAGCATAAGGATTTAGTGAACTGTGAGGATAAGGTGGTCAACTATCTGGATGATTATGGAAACCTAGCTGATATTTGTGGAATGCAAAGACCCTTTGAGCTTAGACAGATTTTTGTGATGTAGCTCAAGAAGGCTCATTGAAATGGATGTGCAATTTATGCAGTGTATGTTAGTAATCCTGACAGCAAGGAGCCATATTTAGATGACTATCCTATTCTCAAGGAGTTCCAAGACGTATTCCCTAAATAACTAACATAATTACCTCCGAAGTGGGAATTTTATTTTTCTATCAACCTAGTCCCAAGAGCTGAGCCTCAATCCAAGGAACCTTATTAGATGACCACCATAGACCTGTATGAGTTGAAAGCCTAGCTAATGGAATTGCTGGTTAAGGGACTCATAAGATCTAGTGTGTCTCCTTGGGGAGCGCTAGTTATTTTTGTGAAAAAGAAAGATGGAACTTTGCATTTGTGTATAGATTATTGAATGTTGAACAAGGTACCAATATCCACTCCCAAGGATTGATGAATTGTTTGATCAAATGAAGGAGCGACAATATTCACCAAAATTGATCTTAGGTTAGGGTGCCATCAATTAAGGATTAAGGAAGAATATATTCTTAAAACTACATTTAGAACTTGGTATGGACATAATGAGTTCATAGTGGTACCTTTCAGTTTAACTAATACACCAACAACCTTTATGAACCTTATGAATATTGTATTCAGAGATTTCTTGGATGATTTTTTCCTGATCTTTATCGACGACATTTTAGTCTACTCAAATATTCTCAAAGAGCATGATAGAAATTTGAGGATAGTTTTCTAGCAATTGAGAGAAAGGAAACTCTTTGGAAAGTTGTCCAAGTGTTCATTCTATCAGGATAGAATGCACTATTTGGGCCATATCATTTCAGCTGATGGAGTCTCCGTAGATCCCAAGAAGATCAAGGCGATCATGGAATGGCCAGTACCTCAGAATGTGTCTAAGGTTTGTATCTTCATGGGCCTCATAGGATACTATAGGAAGTTTGTGCAAGGGTTCTCCTAGATTGTATCTCCTATTACCTCACTTGAAAGGAAGGGAACACGGTTTGAATGGATCGAGAAATGCGAGCAGGCATTCCAACTCCTGAAGGAGAGACTCATGAAAATACCAATGCTAACTATCCTGATCCTAATGGGAGATTCACAGTAATCACAAATGCTTCATGAGAGGATTGGGAGTAGTACTAATGCAAGACAAACAAGTTGTAGCATATGAATCAAGAAAGCTCAAGAAACACAAAGTGAACTGCACGCCTCATGATTTGGAATTAGTGGCCATAGTTCATGCCTTAGAAATGTGGAGGCATTATCTTTTGGAAAATCCATTTGAACTCAAGACAAACCACTTGGGGTTGAGATACATATTTACCCAGCCAAACCTTAATTCACGGTAGAGAAGGTGGCTAGAATTTCTTACTGAATATGAATTTGAATTGAATATATAAAAGGGAAAGAGAATAGAGTGGTTGATGCTCTTAGTAGATGAAGACATATGAAAACCATGATCTCAACAAGGTCTAACTTGAGACAACAAGTAATTCAGAATCCGCCAGGGGATGAGCACTATGGGAGAGTGAAGAATAGTCTAGAAACGAATCCTTTTGATCATCGGTTTGATGGGTACGAGATCGAATCAGATGGTGTTTTGAGGTACCAGAGAAAAATGTATATTCCTAACTCTGGAGAGTTGAGGAAGTTGGTTTTATAAGAGATTCATAATGCACCCTATTCAAGACACCTTGATGTATCCAAGATGATTGTGGAGTTGAAGACTCTATATTTTTGGCCTAAACTCAAGAAGGATGTATTGGAGAATGTAGCCATATGCTTGGAGTGCTAGTGAGTTAAGTTGAGCATGCACACCCAGCCAGGTTATTGTATCCTCATGACATACCTAAGTATAAATGGTAGGTGATCAATATGGACTTTGTACATGGGTTTTCATTGAGCAAGAATAAGCATGATGTCATCTTGGTCATGATTGATAAATTGACTAAGGTTGCACACTTCATTCTGGGAAATCTTAAGGATGTATCGTTGACCCTGGCTAAGAAATTTTTTAAGGAGATCTTTCATTTCCATGTAGTTCCAGAGATTATCATTTTTTATAGGGACACAAAAATGACCTCAAGGTTTTGGAAAACCTTGAATGTGGCATTGGGGGCTAAATTAAATTTCAGCTCATTTTATCATCCTCAAACTGATGGGTAGACAGAGAGTTTGAATCAAGTAATCGAGGACATCCTCTAAATGTATTGTATGGACCAATAGTATAGGTGGGAAGAATATTTTCCTTTGGCAGATTTTTCTTACAACAACTACATACATAGTGAATTGAAGGATGAGACATGTGTCCACAAATCCCTATGACCATTGTATTGTTAAAATTTTAGGATCTCCACACCTTGAGGGATAGAAGTGCTTGAATGGAAATGGAAAGAGGACTATGATAAGAAAAGGTTGAAACATAGGTTGGAAGGAGGAGTTGGTTAAATTCACTAACTTACTTTTCATGTGCCCCATGTTCTATAAAAGATAATTGAGGATCATATCAATAGAAGAGATATGACCACCTAAATTACCAACATGACCATTAACACCTACACTAATAGATCAATTAGCACCAACACCACCAGAGGCTTTGAAACTGGTACTAGAAGAGGCACCAAAACTAGAAGTAGGGATGCCTTGAGCTTTAGATGTAGAATAAGTAAAGTTCAAAGCTACCTTATTCACTTTGAAAATTATACTTTGTTCAAGTACAACTTTTCTTTTTGCAAAGGGACCCACATCAATAATGCACACCGACACCCCAAGCATTGGAATTCCCATTTATTTACCAGAAATCTTTAATCCCATATCATGAGTAGCACTCAAGGTAGAGGTGTAAGAGGTAATGTGGGTCTCTAAAATATCAAGAATACCATGAAGGAGCTATAGACCCCTTTGATCTTTCATTGCCAACTCTTTCAAAATTTCAACCACTGGAGCTACATGGGAAAAACCTTGATCTCCTACTAAGAATCTCACAAGTTGTATGAGTCTCAACTCTAAGGAATAAACATTCTCCATAGGGACCTTAAGAGTAGCTTCATCTTCCAAAGAGGAGGTAGAGGTTGAAGGTGAAGCTAAAGGGGTAAGAACATGAATTTATGTCTCAAGAAAAGGATAATTAAATAAAATAGAAAGCCCTAAGAAATTCTTAGTGAAAGTGAGACCGATTTGAGGGGGGCTATACCTTCTAGATCCCATTCTATTGTTTCAAAGACTTATTCTTATAACATTTTTGGAGTCCACAGACAAGTTTTTAAATCTCATAAAATCCTCACAATGCATTATCTACAACATATCCTAGACATGACAAAAGAAAAAAAATTGAACCAAAGAGAAGGAGAAGGAAGGTTCATGTTAGGTTCACTAAAATGTGAAGGATGGGAATCACTACTCCCAAGTACTAATAAAAATAGAGTCTAAAGGGAGTGAATTACCCTTGATCACCTCAATGAAAAAGGTTAAAATATGGGATCACAAATAAAGGAAAATTTAGTCTATGTTTTTGGGTTTTTAGGATAAGGGACTTCAAAAATCGGATAAACAAACTACAAAGGTCTTAGATAATGAGCTGGCCACCTCTTGGCCAAAGGATGGTAGCATAGATCAAGTAAAACAATGTGGTATGCTAGAATCTCTATGATGTGTTGGCATCTTGTACGAAAAAGGACCAAAATTCACAACCCAAAATACTCAGTGTGTGCTAACAACTCGAGAACTTTATTTTGATAGTTTAAGTAAAAATGATAGAATTCTATAAATTCATAAAATGATGACTAAGTACACCAAGAAGAATACTATAAATGTGATAACTTAACTATGAATGAAATGACGAGAAAGGGTAGTCAAAATCCAACTTACAATAGGTCCAACCTCTTATAAGCTCCACATGAACAAAGTACCTACACACACAAAGGAAAATTTTGGGGCTATATTTTGGAGTTTTCCTTAATCAAACCCACACTTTGGTGTTTCCACCTCCATAGATAGCTAATAGACCACAATAGAGAAAAGATGATAAAGAAAAGTAGTATACAATATGTATAGAAAGCAAAGGAAACCTATATGATAACTATAATATTGATAGTACAATGAAACAATATGGTGCAGGAGCACCTTGTTGCATTGAAGTCTTCATGAGGCCATATTATATAAATTCATTAAATTAGGTGTTTTAATGTTTTAATAAGGTTGAATGATCCATTTTATATATGTTTGAAGTCATTTGGATTCATTGATGAAGGTTTGGTGTCATTTAGTTGAAAACTGAAAACATTGTCAAAAGTTGTCAAATGTTGTCATAACAACTCTTCTTGTTAAATGACAACTTTTTAAAAGTTTGTTAAAAGTTGTTAAATGGTAGTTTTAGGTTTTTTTGAGTATAACTTGATTGTACAAGCATAAAAATGGGCCTCCAAGTCGAATGGGGGGTTGGAATGTAGATTGAACAAGAATTTATGAATGAAGAGATGATTTTTTCTACAATTTTCCAATGCTCTGCCCTGTTCTTTTACATGGTATGGCTTTGTATGAATTTTTAAAGACCTGAAATTAATTTTTATTGATATAGGAATGAACTATTTTTCATTTTAAATTTTTTGATGTTTTTTCATTGAGTTTGGAGAAAGTTATGATCATTTTACCATTGGCAGCCCTATGGGATTGTTTTCTCTAGAAGTTGCAGGTTGTTGCAGAGAATGGTACGGATTGTACAGATCAAATAAAGTCCTAAGACCTATTGAAAATTTTAGATATGTGAATATAGTTTCATTTTCACTTTGTTTGATCAATTTTCATTGGGTTTTGATTGATTTATGACAATTTTGGTGAAGACTACCCAGTTTAGGAACTAGGGTTTCTAGCAGATAAGAAAAAATTATATATTTTTATTCCACCATCAAAAAGTGATAAAAATTGGTGAAAAGATATGGTTTTACATGTTCTAAAGACCCTTTAAAATAAAAAGGTTCATTTATTCATTTTAATGAGTTATGGTAGATTGTTTGTTTCATTTTGGTGGATAGTGGTCAAAGAAACATGGTTTTTCTTGATGTTTGAATAAAGCTATGCATAGTTTGTTTATGGTTGGAATTAAATCATTGTTGTCTGATATTTGGATGGTTGTAATGATTTTTTGGGATGAATCTAAGCATGTTGAAATCATTTACTAAGTCTGATTGATATTGGAGTCCATTTGTGTAAGTTGGGCCCATGTTGCTAAAGGTTAAAGGATTGAGATTGCCTCAAGAATGAATAATTTCAGTTGTGTGCTTGATTATTGCCAATAATATAGAAATTTGATGGTATGAAATCTCTTGCTCTGCATCACAATAACAAAGTGTTACCATCCCTTCTACAATCTTGAAGAAGCCGAGAGGAAGGATGGTAGCTTTGAGAGCACAAGACGGACATGCAAGAACATAGTACCAATAGCTTGAAACTTGTAAGAAGATGGTGTAAAAAGAATGGAAGCAAGAATAGAGAGAGTGAAGTGGGAAGTTGCAAGAATGAAGTGTATAATGTAAGAGATATTGAATATAATGGACAAGTGAGTTCAAAATGAGGCTTTGGAGGCGAAATAGACATTTTCAAGCAAATTTGCAATCATAGGAGGCGTTACAACTCACAAATGCCATGAAATGTAACATCCCAACATCCACTGACCCACGAATTTGTTAGGGATGTCCACATGATGTAGAAGCATCCTAGTCAAAATTCCCTCCATCGACAAAGAATGACAAAGTACGGATAGGACAAAAGGCTTAAGGTGGCGAGTTTCAACATTATCAATGTTATAAGGCTAAAGTAAGGGTATATTATGGGAAATTACACCAGGGTGCAAATTTACACCATAACAATTACATATTAAAATATTATGCTATCAAAATAAAATACTACATTTTTGTCACCACATTGAATAGTTTACAATTATACAATCTATTAATGCTTGGTACAATTTTTAATATGAAACTAAATATAAATTTATTTTTTAATGGACAATATATATTATTAACTTGTAATATTTAAACCCCTAATTTTAATAAATGATTAATTATGTTTTGAGTAATGTGACATAATTCAACTATAATTCCCAAACATTTCGCTAAGAAAACCTAACTAGTTTTTTTATTAAGATTAATTAATTATCTAACTCTCCCAATTGATTGAGGTGTATGATAAGGCATGATATGAACTTTACATCCTTGTGAAATAACCTCTTATATCAAGTGTGAAAGTTAACTATAAGGACTTTCCAAATGGATTCCAATATGACTTACACATGTAGCTTGACAAATTACACTCTTCTAGGGTCAACCTGGTCACTTAAGCTCGACTTAGATTGAAGTTAAATATTACATGGAAAATGCTTAAGACCAAAAGTTACCCTATTATTAATTTAATTTAGAAAAACCTAGATTTCTTTATGCTAATCATGGGTTGTTTATTTAACGAGTGCCAATGGGATTATAATCCCTAAATTATACCTTTTCCTTGATAATTAGTTTCAAACATAACATAGTTAAACATTTTAAATTCCTTTTTTAGGAGTTAATAAATTCATACCTTTCATAACATATTAATTTAAATTTTCCAATAAATTAAATTTTATCTCCTTAAGGCTAGATGACTAAATTAAAAACATGATGCACATGATGTGGTATTTTAATTCTTCTTTATTAACAATTAATAGTCAATATTTTATGACACAATAGGTTAGGTTGGATTATAAGTTTGACAACTTTGTAAATTCATATGGAATTAAATCCTTAAGTTTACCTTTCCCATAAATTAATATTTTAACATTATTTAATTAGGTCAACTCCCACAAAAATATCAAGGAGAAGTGTCTCATTTTTCACCCACATCTTCGTTCGTTAAATATCACCAGTTATTCACCTAAATCATATGCCCATATTATGCTAGATTAACTCCTAGAATGAATAACTTATATAAATTAATTTAACATTACAAGGTCATTTAGGTTGATTAATCCTAAAGGAGGCCTTCAGTTTTAAATAATTAAATTCACTTAAGTCCATAAAGTATCACTTAAAATAAATTGTATAAGGTCAAAATTCTTTATTTAAGCATTCTAAAAAGTGACTTCAAGTTACAACTAAAAGTTAAGGGAACCTAGTCACATTGTCCCCATCATGGAAAATTTTGTTAATTAAATAGTACTTAAACTAACCATTATTTGTCTCCTAATGGGTTGTGTACTCATTTTTCAACCATTGGATGAAGGTAAAACATAACCCTTAGATCTATGGTAACATTTGTAAACCCTAAGCCATAAGGATTTTTATAAAACTTGCTTTTTATCTCATTTCCTTTCATTTAAGTTTGCAGGTTGGATGAGGTTGTAAGCAAGAGCTCTCAAGGAAAAAGGGAATAAATTTTATTTTATTTTGTTAATTTTCATCCTCTCCCTCGTTTGTTTTATTTGTGTATATATATATATAATATATATATATATGCATGTATACATATGTTACATTGTTCAATAAATTTGTTTATTCTCTATAATTTATTCAACACTGATTATGTGGAGTATATACCAGCTTTATACTCATATATATATAGAAACCTTGTTAAAATAGAATCATGTCATTAGAAATGTGATAATCCCTTATATTCTTATTTTTTGTAGATATAAAATTTATTTTTCGATTGGTAGTGTGGGTGACCCTCCATAGGGGTGTCCCCATGTGGAGTTCACAGTGCCTCCCTTTGAGGGGATGTGGTGGCCCTCCCATGGGGGTAGCCCCCCTATGGGTGTTGCAGCCCTCAAAAGGGGGCGCAACACCTAGAGTGGACTATGGCCCACTATGGGGTGCCACCCTGCACTATTGGCCTAAGGCCATGGCAATTGGGGTTGTGCCCCAATATTTCACTTTTTTTCATATACTAATTTATTTTAAATATTTTAAATATATATATATATATAAATCTGTAGTACTGGGTAGAAATTGAGTGCAAAAGGTAAAGATCAATAGTAGCAACCACAACTACCTAAAATCTAAACCAAAAAGACTCAAATCCAAGCAAAAAAGTACAAATAGCAATGAAAATCAAATAATAACAAAGCAATACCAAACTTCCCATGCTAATTTTGATTCATCTTCCTTGCTTTTGCTCCATTTTGCTATGTATGCAAACTTTCCCTTAGATTTTGTTGTATGCAAGTGATAGTTATAGCAAGAATATTAGAGATTTCAAGGTTGTAAGATTGGAATGATGGAGACAAATTTCTTTTATAGATTTAAGCTATTTGAATTAACGATTAAGATTAAAATTGAATATGATTCCAAGATCAATGGTCAAGGTTGCTTGTACCATGAAAGGATAGGGTTAGGGATTGTTAAGGATGACGATCAAGATTGAAAAGATATTGAAAGTGATCAATGGTGGAGATTCAAAAGAGGAATTGGAGGGAAAATGGAGCAAATTAAATAATCATATTTAATTTGAGAGGGGAATATGGGAAATTAAATAATCCAAGTGATTATTTAATAATGGAAGAAAGGGGGAAATGGGATTTTAATTAAAATGATTAAAGGAACCATTTATTTAAAAGTAGAAGAAATGGGATGACATATTAAATAATTAAATTAGATTAATTATTTAATAAAGGAGGGTAGAGTGATAAGAAATAGTTAAATAACAATTGTTTAACTTATAGAAGGAAGAAAAGGTTCATGAATAGTTAAATAATTAAAATAATTATTTAACTATAGCATAAAAGTGAAGAATGAATAATTAAATAAATGAGAATTTATTTAATTATAGAAAGAAAAAGGATATTAGTGACGTAATTAAATAATAATTTACTTAATTAATCAAGGGAAGAATAAAGAAAGAGAAAGTGAATCAATTAAATAATTAATATTATTTAATTAATAGAAGAACATGACTTACAAAATAATCAAATATTAAAAATTATTCAATTATGTAGAGAAGAAGGGAAAGCAATATGGAAAAATGGTATTCACAGGCCTAAGACATTTTTTAGTTTCTACATTTTTCCCCTTTGATATAATGTGAGGTTGTATGAATGTTGTATCAAAGAATAAACAAGAAAATTTAGCTCATCACATGCCCCGATGTGCCCTGGTGAAGACAAGATGGACCTATGCCCCCTCAGAATTTGTTTTCAAATTTTTGAGAAATTATTCTGAAAACAAAATTTAATGTGCTGACAACAAAAATTTTCAATTTTGGACCTCTAGGATGTTCACATTAGGGTTAAGACTTAGCATTTGACATGGCTAGTTAAAAGGGATGGTAAAAATCCTACCCTAAGGGGGTATAAATGTAATTTTGGTAGGTAAAAATGATCATTTGTCCTTTTTACATTGAGTGAATAGTGAGATCTAATTGTGACCTTACTGCAGAGTTGCTGCCAAAATGTCTCTAGTACCACACACTACGCATCATGGAAACTAGGTTTGAACTTACAAACAGATAGAGGGCTCAAGGGACATAATACATGCATCTTCCTTTCTTTGTAATTTGGTCAATTTTTGGTAGATTTTAGGGCTTAGATTTAGGAAAGAAAATGCAATTCACAAAGTTTTCCGCATTTTCTATTGCGTTCACTGTAGGTGGAGGTATTTTTCTGCATCCTCTTGGTGTGACATATTTTTCAAGTTTTGTGATGCATATGCTTTGTGCAATGCAATTGCAAATTGAAATGATGCATATGATGATGTGAACCACATTTGAGGAATTAAATGATGCATGTGCATTTGTGAGCCGCATGTGATGGCTTGCACGATGCATTTGAAGTTCTATGATACAAACATAAGTTTGTACATCACAATTGACTAAAAATATGCATTTGAATGGGGATTCAATGCATTTGCAAAGGTGACTAGCATGTGAAGATTCAACAACACATTTGATGGAAGAACCGCATATGTTAGACAATGTGATGCATTTTCCTATTTTGATTTTTTCCTTATTTTTAGATTAAATTTCTTCAGTAATCAAGGTCGAATAGGTTTCTTAGACTTTTTCAATTTACATAATGTGTTTACTTGTGATCACAAGCAAGGTACAATCCTATATACATTTGGGAGAGTCATTCGTCTACCTTTGGATTATGCGATAGGTTGACTGATGAGGAGTTGGACTAGTTACATGACCTTGGATTATAATACATTACCTTCATGCCCATGATTAGGGATAATAGGGGATTGTTGACCACCTTGGCTAAGAGGTGGAATTCAGAGACTAGCTCATTTCACCTGCCTATAAGGGAGACCACTTTGACACTTAAGGATGTGTGGTGTATCTTGAGGCTTTCAATTCAAGGAGAGCATGTTTCCTATGATCTTGAGCATAGATATAGTGCTATTTAGAGTGCCTTTGAGCACAAGGACCTGGTAGAGCTTAGAGTCAAGGAGTATGAGATTCGATGGGATGTATTGGATGATAGATATGATTGGTTCATTTTGGTTCTTTGCAGTGTGATTGGTGGAGTCATGTGTCCTAATCAGTGAGGACATGGATTCCTTGTCAAATAGGGGGATATATTGGTTGGGATTCTAAACTTAGGGATAGTGTATGCTTGGGGACCCTACATGTTTGTGATGTTGTACTTCCAATTACATGATGTTGCATATAGAGGTGCACAGTCTATTAGTTGTGGTATGATGCTTCTCATGGTCTGGAAATGGGAGTGTATTGTTTTATTCTGACCTCCTATGCAGAGACATCTGGGGGAAAGTTTTCCCTATGTGTACATATATGGTAGTGTGGTGACAGACACATGTTGGCGATGTGGGATACTAGCGATATGCAATTGATGTTTTGGATTCATTTATTTGGAGGTCATATAGAGATTGCACCCCTTTTGTAGATTATTTTTCCCTATTTTCACCAGGTACAATATCTTATCGGGAGCATAGTGCATAGTCAACACATCATAGAGTGGTATCTACCCAAGCTTTGGGGGGAAATAGGGGCTTCCAGTTGGCCCTATAGAGTTTGAAAGGTTTAGTAAGGAGACTCAACCATGGGGACCTATGATTAGTGTTGTTACGGTGGAGCAGGACATAGATGGATCACAACCTTTTCAGTGGGGGGCTAGGGTAGAGGTCACAGATATAGGCACTATCATTAAGTATGATACATGTTCAGTTGATTAGAGGCCAATGTTATTAATAGATCTTGATCAGCCTACTCCTATGGAGAGATGAGGGAGATGTCCATGAGGCATATTTTGAGGTCAAGGATAGAGTTGAGGAGATAGTGGACGGGATGATGGGGATGGATGAGGTAGGGGTGGGAGAGGAGACAAAGGAGGGAGGGGCAAAGATAGAGATGGATGTCCACCTCATCCACTAATATAAGACGATGATCGATAGGTAGTGGAAGCTCCTCATCAGAAGGAGGGTGTGTTAGCTCTCAAAAACATAGGAAAAATACCTCAAGAAGTTGCCAATCTCTTTATATGTTCCAGGGTAACAGACAAGGCCAAATGATTTGAACCTTCTACTCTTTAGGTGCTGCAAGACCTAGGCGGGTGTACCTATATGAATGAGGCAGCCTTGACTTATGATTATTCCTTAAAGTAATTTATCCACAATGGGAAATGGGAGTGGATAAATGAGTTTTATTTTAGTATAGATTGTATAAGCAATATCAAGGCTAAAACTAATATGTTCATATGTAAAAATGAATGAAATTACTAAACATTGGAATGGTAGAGACTAGTGCCTTATTGGGTGTGCGGAGTCAAATGAAAGGTCTGAAATAAGTAACTTCTTTTTGGTAGATACTCTAATTGTTTGGCATATAAATTTGATTTTATAACTTGTATAAACATGCAAGAATATGATTACCGAGATCTTCTTAATGATCCAAATGAGATTTCCTAATTACTATGATTGATCAAAAGTATTTAATATTTCCTTGAAAGAACTAATTAATCCAACCATACAAATACAACAAGTATGAACTGATAAACTAAAAAATGTCCTTGACATATCACTTTAAATAATTAGAAAACATCAACCTTGGAGACAAATTCAACAATACTTTTAATTAACACAACAAACAAATGATACCAGAAAATACATCACCAAATCAAAATGACTTTCATTGATATCTCCATAGTTTCATACATGCATCATAGTCTCAACATTGTAAGACATTCTGATCTACTATATATTTTATTTCTCCCTCTGTTATCTCCTTTATCCACTACCAAAAATTGGTATTTATACATTGGCCACATGAAAGGTCGTGTCCATTCGTATTCAAGTCTTAGGCAATGCTCTTATTCGGGATTTTTCAAACATTCATCAGACACCTGTGAAGACATCTTGTAGTCTCCCCGACACCCTGGGTCTCACCGATAGCTATCTTGTTATCTTCACTTATATCGCTGAGTTGTGTTGTAGTTTCACTGATGTTATGTGTCTCTTTGATAGTATCCCTTTGGTCTTGAGTATATCGCCATGACTCTCATTGATGCAAACCTATCGCTATGACATTGTGAGTCAGGCAGATATTCCCCCGCTTACCTTGTGTCTTGCCGAGAAATTTCCCTTGATCTATTTCCTTTGTCAATTTTGATCGCCGAGACGTAATGTTTTTTCTTTCCGATGGAAGTACTTTCGATAAGACCTTCCTATCTCTCTTTGATGAAGTCTGTCTCACCAATGAATTTTGTTATCGTCAAGACAATGAATATCACCAAGTCCTTTTACTGATGTAACTCTGTCATAGTGACATTATGGGTTGGCAAGAATTCCTCGAACTCATATCGATAGATTCCTCCTTCATTTTATCAGCGAGAATAGATGAATGCTACGAGACCTTACTCCAACGGCTCAAGTCTAGCTGATATAGTTCTTTGTGCTTCATCGGTATGAAGCATATAGGCTCACTATGACTTATTTCAATGAACATTTTCTTGCTGATAGAATCCTCTGGTCACTGAATCTACAAACTGCATCATGTGAATACGAATCCCCTGGTCACTGAGACATTTCTAACCTCTTTCCGATATGCTGAAAAAAAATACGTTAGTATAATTTTTTTGGGTCGGTGAGACCTGCATCATTTCATGTTGATATGACCTACATCATCTCATGCTGATATGACTTATAAATTCAAATGCTCAGGGATAGGTGAATTCTTATGGGACCAAATGATAAAATATGGGAAAATATGTTATGCAGAGCAGATTTATATACTAATGGTATGGGCTTCTTTGGAAACTCATGAGTACAAACAGCCATAAAATTTTCAAAATTTTACAGTTCTAATAGTGGCTCCATCTAGGGATGAATGATTGTGAGATCATTACAAGGATCTAGAACTTTGGGTGAGCAGACCAAATTTTCAAGGACATGGACTAGCGAGCAGGATGGAATGAATGGAAATGGAGATGAATATGATCCTATACTATTGTACATGGAAAAAGTTTATTTTGAATGAAGGAATTACAGGATTGTCCATGTACTAGAAATTCCTGTTCCTTTTATTTCCTAAACTAATGTGCATGGAAAGAAAATTTTGAGAGGATTGGCAAGAGTTGTCCATGCACTGACAACCCTTAATCCTTAGTATTATTCAAGAGAAAAAGTGCTTCAATAATTTCCCATGTACAGGAAACTCCTGTTCTTCACCAGTCATGTTTTGTAAGTAATATGAATCTTCTCCTTTCTTACCAACAACAACAAAGGGTCCTAGCCACAAGGCTTCAAACTTCCCATGCTTTCCCTTCTCCTAACACCTTGCATTCCACATTAGCACCAGATCATTTTCTTCAAATTTTCCATTTTTTGCCCTTTTATCATACAAATACTTCATTTGTGCCTACAACTTCACATTTTGGTTTTGTGCTACTCTTCTTATTTCATCAAGTTCAACCAACTGCTCCATTCTTTCTTCCATTAGTTATGGAATATCTATATCTTCCTGAAGGATAAATTTGTAAACTGGTAACAAATTTTGTAAAGGCATCCTAGCTTGTTTTCCATATACCAATTCAAATGAGGACTTTCCAATTTCCTTTTTCACAGTTATCCTATCAACCCACACAACCATCTTCAATTTTGAATCCCAAGCCTTCTTATTCCCACCTAGCATTCTCCTTATGATTTTCAGAAGACTTTTGTTACTGGACTCTACTTGACCATTAGCTTGTGGATGGTAAGGAGCTGCATAAGAAATAGTAATACCATGCGTACTGCAAAAATATTTGAATTCATCAGATCTAAAACACATCCCATTATCTGTAATCAATCTTAATGGTGTACCGATTCTGGTAATAATTTTATCCATTAAAAAATTGATCACAACTTTACTGGTTGCTTGCTTGGTTGGAACTTCCTCTACCCATTTGGTAAAGTAATCAGTAGCTACCAGTATCCACTTATGTCCTCCACTTGATTTCTCTTGTATCTCCCCAATAAAATCAATTCCCCACTGATGAAAAGGGGCTTCAACCTGCAAAGGTATGAGTGGTAAAGCTCCTTGATACTTCATTTTCCCCGAGAACTTCTGGCATGCTTCACATCTTCTTACGTATGAAAAAGAATTATTAAAGACTTTTGACTAGTAATATCCTACCCTAAGAATCTTATGTGTAGTTGTCTTTGTAGAATAATGGCCTCCACATACCCCTTTATGCATCTCTCTTAAAACATGTTTGGCTTGTAACTCATCTAGACATAACAACATCCTGTCCCTATTTTTCCAAAACAAATCACCTTCCATGAACACATATTTTAATGCTTGCAGCTTCAAATTTATCCTTTGATTATCACTTAATCCTTCAAGTAACTTCATGTATCTAAGGTAATACCAAGAAGTGTGCTCAATGCTCACAATTACATTTCCTTCATCCTCTACATTACAAATTTGATTTGCTTCAATATTTGTTTCTACCATTAACTTGGCCAAACCATGACCTCTTACTAATTTGGTAATTTGTATTTACATATCAAATTCTTGAATCTTATTAATCCACCTACATTCTTCCCTATTACTTCTGACTGTGTCAAGATATCTTTAACAACTATATGAGGGACATAGGCAATCACCTTATCCCTAACAAGATACGGTCTAAAAGATTTTGTGGCTTTAACCAATGCAAACACTTGCTTTTCCATTATATCATATTTCAATTCTGACCCTTGCAATGGCTTGCTGAAAAAAGATCTAGGTTACTCATAACCTTCCTCATTCTTCTGCAACATAACAACAGCTATAGTGTGCATTGAAGCAAATGAAAATATTTGAAAGGGTTTTGCAAAATCTGGAGATTTAAGGATAGGGGCTTCTTTGATGGCCTTTTTGATGGATACAAAAGCTTCTAATGCTTCTGCAGTCTAATCTATTTTTTGTCCCTTCCTCAGCATCTTTGATATGGGCTTAATAATTTCAGCAAAATTAGACACAAACCTCCTAACAAAGTTGATATGTCCAAAAAATGACTGGATGACCTTGACATTTTTAGGAATAGGGATTTTATCTATGGCCTCAACCCTCTCAAGATCTATTCTAATTCCCTCCTTTGACACAATATGTCCTAAGAGTTTTCCCTCTGTGACTGCAAAATGACTTTTTTTAGGGTTTAGACTAATACCATATTCTAAAGCTTTAATAAATAATTTTTCCAGATGTTTTACATGATCTTCAGCCTTTTTTGAATAAGCAGTAAGGTCATCTTGATATACAATCATTATAACATTAATCCAGTCTGCAAATGCTACATCCATAGCTCTTTGAAAGGTGGAACCTGCATTTGTGAGACCAAATGACATTCTCACATAAACATATGTTCCCCATGGGGTTGTAAAAGTTGTCTTGTACTACTCAGATTCTTTGACTTTGACCTAATTGTAACTAGAGAACCCATCCATCATAGATAACAGCTCACACCCTGTTACTTTATGTAGTACAACTTCCATATGAGGTAAAGGATAATTATCCTTGAGAGATGCCACATTTAGATTTCTGAATTCCACACATAATTTGATATCCCCGTTCTTCTTCCTTACAGGAACCAGGTTTGAAACCCATGTTGAATGCCTGATTGGTTTGATGATACACCCATCTCTAATCTTTGCCAATTCCTCCTGCATTTTTGGTTCCAATGTTGGGTTAATAGGTCTTTGTCTCTGCCTAAATGGCTTTGCATATGGTTTCAATGGGATTTCATGTTGAAACAAATCTTCCCTATATGCTTTAAGATCTTCATAGGACCATGCAAACACATGTTTATATTTGATCAATCATGCAATCAACGTTCTTTGAATTGTTGGGCTTATTTTCTTCCATATGTACACCTTTCTTGGTTCCAACTCAGTCCCTAAATTGACCTCTTCAATATCCTCCCTCTTGACTAGTGTCTGCTTCATGAGGGACCGATCACTTCCATCATATACCCTCTCCAATGCTACTAGCCCTTTGGGAAGCTTATTAGTTCTAAGTTGTAAGACCTCCTTCCCGAATACTATTTGCTTTCCATCTACTTCTACAAAAGCATTGAAATCAATTTCTTGAGCTTCATATTGATCTATACAGTGAATAAATTCAAGAGGTCAGCATCGTCATTAAAAACCTACCAACTTTATATATTTTCAGGCATAGTGGGTCTTGTTTTGAACTCAATTTGAGACACTCCAGCCAGTGTAATGTCATCTCTTCTTAGTGCTACATTGGCTAAAAAGTTTGCCATTATGTTTTTTGACCTATCAATCCACTCCATGGAGAAAGCATCAAATAACTCAATTGTGTCGCATACAACATCTGTATTGCTTCAACCTCCTATTTTTTGCTGCATATTTTGATTTAACTTGAGAAACAACTAGCTCAAAATCTCCTAGAACAGCTAGTAGCTTAATCTTATGTTTTACAGCCATATTCAAATCTGTCAATAAAGCTTCATACTCTGCCACATTGTTTGTACATTCAAATGCCAACAAAAATGAATATTTAAATGTAACTCCTTTAGGTGAAACAAATACTATTCCTACTCCATCAAAGTACATTTTCCACACACCATCATAGTTTTTTGCAACATTTTTATCAATTGGATCAACATTGACTAATTTTGGCTAGGTTGGTTCTATCTTAAAATTCCCAAGATCCACATCACAAAAATAATTGACTTGGTCTTGAGGTACACAATCAACAATTTGGTTCATCCTTGGCTCCCTGTACAACCTAACTTCTTGGCCATTCACTGGAATTGTTGCATAAGATAAATCAAATTGGACATTTCCCCCAACTACTGATGTCCACTGTCTTGATAGAAGCATCCCAAACTGAGGAGGGGTATCAATTAAAGTTATATCTATATTATAGGCCATCTGCGGATAAGCAAGCTAGTTTGACTTCAACATCTTTCATAACACCTACTACTGGAACAGACCTGCTATCCATTGCATAGCACTTCCCTTCATTAGTATCTACCCACATGCCAAGCTGTTTCATAACTCCCACTTGCATGATATTGATAGCGGCACCAAAGTCTATCATGCAATTCCTCAACAGTTTGTTGTTTATAAGCAGTGTGGTGAAAAAAGGATCAACTTGTGGGTAATTTACTAATACATCATTTAGACACACTTCTAGGACAATCACCTTATCTTGCTTGTTAACTATTTTAGTGGCCATCTGATTTTTAGAACTTTTACTTTTCTCGCTTCCATTTGATATCAATTGAATTGCACTATCCCTATACTCCTTAATTCTCATCATCTCAAGCAATGGGACAGACATTTTTACGTGAGATAATGCCTGAGAGAAATCAAAATAAGAACCCTCAGCCTTAATTGTTTTCTTTTTCTCTAATGTTTGTCCTTTGTTTTCTTCCTTTTGGATAGGCTTATGCTTTTCTTTGTATAACTCTTTATTCTCCTCCTTTGGGACAAGCATCTGTTCATTCTTTTCATGTTGCATATTTTTTGTTTTCTTCAAAACTCTGTGTTACTTCTCTGTCTTTCATAAATATCCCCCTAGGAACACCTTCCTTTTCATTCACTATCCTATTTCTTAACCAGTACTTGCTCTTTGCTTGTTCAACTATAGCAATGGTTAACCTCTTTATTTCCTTGTCAGTGGGTCTCCTTATATTGCATTGAGCAGGTAGCTCAGTAGAGTGATGTTCTACAAGATTTTCTTCAGAATAAAAAAAATTGTTGTTTAGCCATGTGGACATTACACCTTTGATTTGAAACATCATACTGATAGCCTTCATCTTCTGAGGATGAATATCTCTCCTCAACAGGGTGAAAATTATTTGAGGTCAAATACACTATGTGATCCTCTCCATTGTTACCTTCTAATATTCCTTCTTCTTGCATTTCTTGGGCTACAACACAGTGGTCTGGGGAATGTGGCCCATCACAACCTTCACACCAAAGATTATTATTGACCATATGCGCTCCCTTCTTCCTTAATGGATCAGGTGTTTCTTTGTTCCTAGGTCTATCTATTACAGGTTTTCCATCCTTCCAATTTGTATTGTAAGGCATGTCATGTAACCGAGGCCTCTCATTTCTATACGTGTTCTATTTGTACTGATAATTATTGATTTGCTAAGGAACCCTAGGATTATCTCTCTTACTGATCATCCCAATAGCTTTCCTATTATTTTCAATGGCTAGTTCTATCTTTTGGGCTTCAGCTAAATCTCTTGGAAACCTATTTCTTAGTTCATACCCTATTTTTGGATCAAATGCATTCAAATAAATACTCAATGCTGTAGAGTCTGGCAACTTTGACCTAGGTGGTATCTTATTCTCCAATTTGCTGAATCTCTGGTTAAAATCATAAATTGACTCATTTTGATTTTTTTGAATCCATACTAATTCATGAAAAGCAACATCTGGTGCACATAGATTTCCATACTGTTCGAGAAATCGATCCTGAAATTCTTGGATAGAATCAACAGCAGTTGTTGGCAGGCTATTGAACCAATCCCTAGCTTCTTCGGTGAGTGACATCATGAACAACCTCATATGTAAATATTCATATGGTATATCCAAATCTTGGACAAAAGCATTAAAATTCCTCAAATGATCTTCAACAATAATTGCACTACTCCCTGTAAACTTAGGAACAAGACTTCTCCAACTGCTATCCATAGGGTAAGGATATAATTGAAACCCTATCAAATCAAACTGTCTAATCATTGTTGTGTATTGTTGAGGGGGAGGGTTATGCAAGTGTTGGTACTGGTACATTGGATTATTGTATTGTGTATGATGATATGGCACATATTGTTGACCATGAGGTGGTTGGGCATTTGTATGTTGTGATGCAGTATACAGTGGATGGTTTGGTTGCATGTATTGATTTCCTATCTAACTCTGAGGAGCCTTTGACTGATATGAATTCCCTACATAATTGTTTCCTTGCTTATGAGGCAATACATACTTTGAAAGACTAGTTGTCTGAGCCTTAATTTGGGCTTCCTACAATTTCATGTCTTGGAGTTGTTTTATCTTTTGAAGCCTTTGTTGTTCCAACTTTGCTTTTGCTCTTTCTACTTCTTGTCTTTGAAACTCCAACTGTATGTCTAATTCTTTGCCAGTCAAGAACTCAAAATTTTCTTGAGGGGTTACATTATCAATGGGCTCATTTTGATTACCCTCCATTCTTTGATCATTTTCCTGTTGATACTTGACTCTTTCAACCTTGAGTTTAGCCTCAAATTCCACCTGTTTCTGAGGATTATATAAGGTTCTCCACCTAAACTATCTCTCCATGTATCATAATGGTCATATGTCTCACAATATGGTCTTGATGCTTTGTCTTTGTTTGTTATGCACATGTCATCAGCTATCTTCTTACCCTTATCATCCTTATGTAGCCACTTCCTACTACAACTAGGACCTCCTTTGTATTGGGATCTTCTACCATTCATGTTGAATTGATGCAATGTTCTTGTCAGAGTCACCACTCACATTCTTAAAAGTGAGAAAAGATGAGATATTCTTGATTTTATCCCCAGCGGAATCACTTTTTCCTAAAACTTCTCAAATTATGAATCTTCCTTCAATGACTCTATATGATGGTCTTTGATCGTATATTTTGCAAATGATTTCCCCAGTAGAGTCGCCAATTTGTTAGCTCTCAAAAACATAGGAAAAATACCTTAAGAAGTTGCCAATCTCTTGATAAGTTTCAAGGTAATAGACAAGGCCAAATGATTTGAACCTTCTATTCTTCAGGTGTTGCCAGATCTAGGCAGGTGTACCTATATGAATGAGGCAGCCTTGACTTATGATTATTCCTTAAAGTAGTTTATCCACAATGGAAAATGGGAGTGGATAAATGAGCTTTATTTTAGTATAGATTGTATAAGCAATATCAAGGCTAAAACTAATATGTTCATATGTAAAAATGAATGAAATTACTAAACAGTGGAATGGTAGAGACTAGTGCCTTATTGGGTGTGCGGAGTCAAATGAAAAGTCTAAAATAAGTAACTTCTTTCTAGCAGATACTCTAATTGTTTGGCATATAAATTTGAGTTTATAACTTGTATAAACATGCAAGAATATTATTACTGAGCTCTTCTTAATGATCCAAATGAGATTTCCTAATTACTATGATTCATCAAAAGGATTTAATATTTCCTTGAAAGAACCAATGAATCCAACCATACAGATACAACAAGTGTGCACTGATAAACTAAAAAACTTCCTTGACATATCGGTTTAAATAATTAGAAAACATCAACCTTGGAGACAACTTTAGCAATACTTTTAATTAACAAAACAAACAAATGATACCAGAAAATACATCACCAAAACAAAATGACTTTCATTGATATCTCCATATTTTCATACATGCATCATAGTCTCAACATTGTAAGACATTCTAATCTACTATATATTTTATTTTTCCCTCCACTATCTCCTTTATCCACTACCAAAAATTGGTATTTATACATCGGCCACATGAAAGGTCACATCCATTCATATTCAAGTCTCAGGAAATGCTCTTATTCAAGATTTTTAAAATGTTCATCAGACACTTGCGAAGACATCCTGTAGTCTCCTTGACACTCTGGGTCTCACCAATAGCTATCTTGTTATATTCACTTATATCATTGAGTTGTCCCGTAGTTTCACCGATGTTGTGTGTCTCTCTAATAGTATCCCATTGGTCCTGAGTATATCGCCATGACTCTCACCAATGCAAACATGTTGCTATGACATGGTCTTGCCGATAAATTTCCCTCAATCTATTTCCTTTGTCAATTCTGATTGCTGAGACGTAATGTTTTTTCTTGTCGATGGAAGCACTTTCGGTAAGACCTTCCTAGCTCTCTCCGATGAAGTTTGTCTCACCAATGAATTTTTTTATCATCAAGAAAATGAATATCACCAAGTCCTTTTACTGATGTAACTCTGTCATAGCGACATGGTGGGTCGGCAAGACTTCCTCAAACTCATATCGATAAAGTCCTCCTTCATTTTATCAGCGAGAACAGATGAATGCTATGAGACCTTACTCTGACGACTCAAGTCAGGTTGATATAGTTCTTTGTGCTTCATTGGTATGACACATATAGGCTCGCTATGAATTATTCCAATGAACATTTTCTTGCTGATAGAATCCTCTAGTTGCTGAGACTGCAAACGACATCATGCGAATATGAATCCCCTAGTCGCTGAGACATTTCTGACCTCTTGCCGATATGTTGGAAAAAAAAAACATGTGTTAGTGTAAATTTTTTGGGTCGGTGATACCTGCATCATCTCATGCCAATATGACTTATAAATTCAAATGCTTAGGGACAGGTGAATTATTATGGGGCCAAATGATAAAATATGGGAAAATATGTTATGAAGAGCAGATTTATATACTAATGGTATAGGCTTCTTTGGAAACTCATGAGTATAGACAGCCATAAAATTTTCAAAATTTTACAGTTCTAATAGGGTGTTAGAGTGGATGCTCCTCCTCATAAGGAGGAGAAGGTGAGAGCAGAGGTTACAAGGGATTCAATTCAGGTAGAAATTCCTTCTCAAGAGGAGGAGGTTAGAGTAGAGTTCAACATTGGTTGGAGAGGTTGGATGAGAGGAGGAGATGGAGGATAGGGAGGAGGATGAGTTGAGAGAGAGGGTGATCATGGAGGAGGGATTAGAGGAGATACCCATCATTGAGGCGATGGAGGTAGAGATGGAGGATATGCCCGAGGATCCTTGGATAATAAATACAAGCTTTGTAAAGTGAGATACTATAGCTAAGTGTAGAGAGAGAAATGGTTGTGATCAAGGCACAATGAGTAGATTAGAGTGCCATAGATTTCATTAGCAGATGTAGTGCTCCATCAGTAGATTTTTCTCAAGATTTTTGGAGGGCTTGCAAAGGGGAGTAGTATTATAGAGACCTTTATGAGAGGGAAGTGCCTCCCTCACAAAGACAACCTAGATTTAAAGAGGTGATGAGAAGATTACATGCCAAATCACATTTTCGACAATCCTAGAGAAGAGGATGGATCTCCCAACCACGACCTCCATATTAGCAATCACTAGGGTCAAGACCATAGAAAAGACATGATAGGTAGCCCCAATAGGACCATGTCCATCAGGAGATATGGGGATCACTAGATAAACTTTTTTCATGACTTAAACATTGATATGTATTTATGCGAGATACATGATTTTGGTGGCAACTACATGATGTATTAACTATTATATGATGTCTATTTTATTTGATGGATTATGAACTATGGTGTTATGAATTTATATGATTCATGAGATGATTCTATATGCATTGTGGATGTATGATTGATGCTTATATATTATTTTCTATGTTATGATGTATGGATGGATGCACTTAATTTATATTTCTATGATGGATGCAAGATGTACATGATTTAATTTTATCGTATACTTTATGATGTTACAAATGCATTATGGTTATGATGTGATGCACTATGGATATGTATGATGCATGTAAATTCTATGATATGTATATTTTCCTTTTGATATGAAAATGTGATATGTGTGCAATGAGATGCATACAATGGTTAGTGGATGCGAGATGGTAATGTACCAGTATACTTCTTTCCGCTGGGGCACCCAAAAAAATCAGAATTTTTTTTATTTTTGATCTCGGCAAGGTTATTTTTTGAACCAACACAATAAGTACATTGCTTCAAAGAGGGGAAAAATGTAGACACTCAAAATATCCTGATAGATATCATGCACTCAATTCTAATTCACTAACTTCAATTCTTCCTTGATCATTTCCTTACTAACCAAGTAATTGAATAATCTTTATTTAATTAATTCGTCAAAATTCCTCCTTTGATTAAATAAATCAACTTTATTTAATTAAATTCTAATGTTTCCTCTTTGATTAAATAAATCAACATTATTTAATTAAATCCTAATGTTTCATCTTTGATTAAATAAATCAAATTTATTTAATTAAGTCCTAATGTTCTCTCTTTAATTAAATAAATCAACTTCATTTAATTGAATAAATGGAATGTATTTAATTAAATTAATAATGTTCTTTATCCTCTCATTTTATTTAAATAAATCCAAATATTCAAATTAAATGTCACAATCAACTAAGTTTTTGTTGGTGAGAAGATTGGTTCAATGGCAGGCTTGAGCAATTTAAATTTGAACTCAAGCCCTAGGATTCCTGGAGCATGGCAGTTCGAGTAGGATACAAACTTTGGTCTTTCTAATTGAGTAGTTGGCAAGGTGGGATCATGCAGTGAAGATACGCTTTTGTCCCTTGGTGGAAAATCTGGGAGGGATGGGTCATGTGGTGAAGACGTGGCCAAAGTCATGCATTTGGAGGAGAAGTGTGTGGGTGAGACACTCAAGGTGTCTTGTGATGACTTCCCTTTGGAGGAGTTAGTTCCTAAGTTCCAAGAGGATAAGATAGTGGTTGGTGTTGAAGAGTGGATTCCATTAGGGGAATCCCATGCGGCTAATCCAAGTATTCCCCAAATTGAGCATGTTCCGGTGGAAGAAAATCGGGTGGTAGGGAAGTCTTCCCTACTGGGTCAAAAATGGCCTGACCTTTTTTCCACAAAACTTAAAGGAAAAGGCCTTGCTTGTGAGTCAGTATCTTCTTCTAACGAGCAAGGTGTTTTCTCCTTCTCAGTCCCAAATTCCCTTATTGAGAAGAATATTGCGAAGATGGAATTCTCCATGGTGGGTAAGGTGTTAGGTCCTCGACCTAATATTGAGGAGGTGCATACTTGGGTGCATAAGAAGTGGGCGCTAAAAGGCCAAGTAGAAGTTGCAGCTATGGCGAAAGGATTCTTTTCCTTTGCCTTATCCTATGATGAAGACCTGATAAATGTGTTTATGAAAGGGCCTTGGTCATTTGGGCATCTCTCAATGGTTCTTCGTCCTTGGGAACCTGGGATAGACCTATCCAAATGTCTCTCTAATTTTGCTCTTGTGTGGGTCAAGCTTTCAAATTTTTCATTGGAATACTAGGATGAAGAAGTTTTCAAGGTAGTAGCAAATTCTTTTGGAAGGATTGTTTCTATTGATGAAGCCACTCATTCTAGAAAATAGTTAGCTGCAGCTAGGTTTTTTGTTATGATTGACTAGGAAGCTATGCTGCCTAAGTTTTTCTTCTTAAAATCTAAGGTGGGATCTTGGAAGTAATAGATTGTCTTTGAAAACCTCCCTTTTGCTTGCTTCAAATGTAAAAAAGATGGGACATTGGGCTAAGGATTTCCCTGTGCCTGGTGTCCCTCCTAAGGTTGTTAAGCAGACTAAGGTATGGAAGAAAAAGGAACCCAAGGAGAATCATGGTGAATCTGCTGCTAGAAATGGTATGGAGGGTGAGGGGGATACTAAAATTCTTCTTGCTCCTCCTGTTGAGGCTGAAAAGGCTCTAGAGAATCCTGGGGAAGGGGATGCTGATCTATCTTTATCTCAGGATGTGGACCATGTTTTTGAGATTGTGTATTTTCCAAGGAGGACTATGGTGGAGCTAGTTGTTGTTCCACCATCTCCTCTACTGGCTAGTTCAGAGCGTCAGTTGGTGAAGGAGCTCTTGTTGTGGCTGACACTGTGAGAAAAGATGATGAGGGTTTCACCCAAGTGCATGGCTGGAAGAAGAAATCTTCTTCTTCCCCCCCCTCAGCCTCATAAGGGAGTCACTATGAGAAGATATAAGGTGGATTGTGGGTCTGAGTCTAGGGGTAGACCTACTCTACAAAAGAGCAGATAAATAATGCAAAATGGATATTGTTGAGGGGGCCCAAAAAACCCTCTTTGATCTGTGATCTAAGAGCACCCCCTCTTCTTGCAAATGAAGATTATCTCTTGGAATATCAGGGGGTTGAATATTCTACATAAATAGGACCTCTTGAAGAATCTTGTCCGAGACCATAAACCGGATATCTTGTTGATTCAAGAAACGAAAATGAAGATTGAAAAGCTAGAGACTTTGAAGAGTATGTTCTTTAAAGACCGTGGGTTCCATGGAGTTAGCTCTGATGGAGCTTTAGGTAGAGTGCCCACTTTTTGGAATGCTACTAGTGTCAACCATGTTGAGACTAAGTTTTTTTGGATTAGGGATTCTTATTCTTGGGTTATCTCTAATGTGTACACTCCTAATTTAAAGAGGTCTAGGAAAAATATTTGGGATGACCTTAAGAGTCTTAGGTTGAGCTTTTTGGAGCTCCCCTAGCTTGTTATGGGGGACTTTAATACTCCTTTGTATGATCATGAGAATTTGGGTGGGTCTCAAGCTAATCCTGATAATAGGTTTGATTTAAAGATGTTTATTGATGACAATGCTCTTATTGATGTTAAGATTTTTGGGGACAACGTCACTTGGTCCAATTGATGGGTTGGGATGGATAATATTCAAGTAATATTGGATCAAGCCCTGAAATCAGCTTCTTGGTTTGTGGACTTTGATTGTTCTTTATACTCCATTACGAGGTGTGGATCGGATCACTTCCCCATCTCTTTTGTGGAAAATAGGCTCGGGAATAGGAAGAGCTTTCCTTTCAAGTTTGAAGCTATGTGGTTAAGAGACCCCCGACTTATGGGTTGTAATAGGAATTGGTGGCAAGTTAAAATTGATGGTTGTGTGATGTTCAAAGTTGCCAAAAATTTGATTTTTGTTAAGAGGGATATTAGGAAATGGAATAAAGAGTCGTTTGGCCACATCTTTGACTCTAAAAGCTCTTTTCATAAGAAGTTGGATGAGATACAACATGTCATCCAATCAGAGGGCCTTTCAAAGGATCTTCAATTGTTGGAGGATAGTCTTCTTGTGTAACTGCATGATATTGTCACCAAGGAGGAATAATTTTGGAGGCAAAGGTCTTGGGCTATATGACTGAAGTCTGGAGATCGTAACTCTAAGTTTTTCCATTTCACGGCTCTTAAGAATAAGTCGTCTAATTGTATTTCCTCCATCAAAGCTAATGGTTTGTTGTTGGAGGATGAGTAGGAAATTAGAAGAGTGGAAGCTAGGTTTTTTTTATTAGCTCTTGAAGGATGATCTGGTATGGGATCAAAGGAGAGAGGATGCTTTTCCAAAAGTTATTCCTAGAATGATGACAGAGAATTTAAACAAGGAGTTGATGGCTATTCCTTCGGCCTTAGAAGTCAAAGAGGAAATTTTCTCTTTTGAAGGAAATAAGGCCCCTAGTCCTGATGGATTTCCTTTTCTATTCTTCCAGTCGTGTTGGGAAATTGTATGTGAAGATGTCATTAATGCCACTAAGGAGTTTTTTGGCTCAAGAAATCTCCTTAAAGAACTTAATGCGACTTTCATTGTTTTGATTCCTAAATATTCTAATGCTAACTCATTCGGTGAGTTTCACTTGATCAGCCTTTGCAACTCTTTTTATAAAATTCTCTCAAAAGTGCTTGCTACTAGACTAAAAAAATGCTTGTCATTATTGATTTCTAAGCACCAGAGTGGTTTTTTCAAGGTTCGTCAGATCCTTGATTCTATTATTATAGTTCATGAGCTTGCTCATTCCATTAATGTTTCTAAAAATATTGGTTTCTTTTTGAAGTTGTACCTTCTCAAAGCCTATGATAGAGTGAGCTGGAGGTTTTTTTTGAATGTCCTGGATTGGTTTGGTTTCTGCAAGAAGTTCCTCCAATTGGTTGAGTAGCTTATCTCTTCTCCCTCATTTGTTGTCTTGGTGAATGGTTCTCCTTCCCCATTCTTCAAGAGTTCATGTGTGCAGAGATAGGGTGACCCCATCTTGCTTCTTATTTTCATCCTAATGGTGGAGGCTTTGGGTCATAATATTCTATAGGTGCTTCAGGCAGGGGTTCTGACAGGTATTTCTCCGTCCTCTAGATGTGACCTAATTAATCACCAATAATTCATTGATGATACTATTATGATGGGTTCATCCTCTGTTAAGGAGGTTAGAGTTATTAAGTGACTATTGGAAGACTATGAGAAGGATTATGGTTAGAGGATCAATCTTCCTAAGAGTTAGATTTTCTTTCTTAACACTCCTGAAGCTCTATAGGATAAGCTTGCTAGAATCTTGTCATGCAACAAAGGTGAGTTCCCATCTTCTTATCTTGGGCTCCCTTTGTGTATCTCCAAAATTCTAGATTCCTTTTGGTTGAGTTTCTTGGATAAATTTAGTAGGAAGTTAGCTAGGTGGAAAGGCGCACTGCTCAGTCGAGCAGGTAGTGCTCCTCAGTTAGGCAGGTAAAATTCAACTTATTTCTTCCACTCTCCATAACCTGCCCCTATATGCTATGAGTCTCTTCATAGTCCTTGTTAAGTTTGAGGATAAGATGGAATAGATTATGAGAATATTTTTGTGGTCAGGGGTTGAGTCTAAAGATAGAATTCCCCTTGTGGCCTAGGATTTAGTTTGCAGATCGAAGAAGTGGGGAGGTTTGGGTATCAAAAATCTTAAGTCCTTTAATAAGGCTCTTTTTTCGATGAATGTTTGGAGGATTCTAAATGGTGATACTGGGTGGACCTCTTTGGTGGGTAACAAGTACCTATATGGCCTAGAGAGACCCTAGAACTTGCTTTCTTCTAAAGAGATTCCCTCTAGTTCATGTTTTTGGAGGAATATCATGCTTTACAGAGACCTCATTGTTAGAAGTGTTAAATGGTTGTTGGGTGATGGTTCTAATATTTTTTTTTGGGAAGATGTTTGGTGTGGGGCCTAGCCTCTTATTTTTCTTCCTTGGGTGCCCCCTATTTTCCCCTTGTGTAAGTGCTTATTTTGGGTCAAGGTGGCTGATTACTTTGTTGATGGGGAGTGGAATAATTTTGAATTGTGGGACCCGTCTCTAAAGGTTCTAAAGGATTTTTTATGTAAGGTTTGGATCCTTCTTTCTCAAGAATAGATAGAGTCATTTGGGCCCCTTGTTCTAGTAGAAATTTTTTTGTGGAATCTACTCTCTTAAGCTCTTTGGAAGTGCTCCCTTCTCCTTCTTTCTAGGGGAAGCTATGGAATAAGAAGTTGATTCCCAAAATCAATGTTTTCTTTTGGTTTCTTATGCAAGCTAAAGTTATTACACAAGACAACCTCTGCAAGAGGGGGTTTATTATTATGAATAGATGTGTTCTGTGCGAAGCTAGTAGCAAGGATTCCTATCATATTCTCCTTGAATGTGATTACTCTTTTTCTCTCTGGAGTAAATTTCTCAGACTCTAGGACACTAGTTGGGTTTTCTCAGATTCTCTTGCTAAGTTTTTTGACCAATGGTCTTGTCTCTCATCCTCTTCCATTTTGAGGTGGTTGTGCAATCTCATGGCTCTACACATTTCTTGGGGTTTATGGAAAGAGATAAATAATAGTATTTTTTGGGAGACCAAGCTTAAGGTTGATAGTCTTTTTATCAAGATTCGTCGAGCCATTCTTGAGAATTTTTCTCTAATTCATTCTAATTCTCCTCGTTGTGTCTTGTCGATTTGCTTGGCTGGTTATGAGCTATTGGTTTCCTCTAACTGGAAGATAATTTCAATTCTTATTGTGAATTCCAAGCCAAGCTCAATTGCTAGATTGAATACTAGATGGAATCCTCCTCCTTTGGGTTGGGTTAAGGTTAACTTTGATGGGGCAGCGAAGGAGAATCCTGGACCTACTAAATGTTGGGGGTTGTTAAGAAATGATGTTGGCAGACTCCTTGGTGCAATGGTACTCCCATTGGGTACTCAAACCAATCATTGAATAGAGGCAGATGTTGTGTTCTTAAGTGTTAAGTACACCATCAACAAAGGGTATTCCAAACTTTGGGTGGAAGGAAATTCCATGAACATCATAAATTATCTACATGGAACTCATCCTCTAAGTTGGAACGTTGACCATCTTATCAAGGATATGATAATTATGTTGCAATCTTGTGATGAGACCCGAGTCTCTCACGTTTACCGAGAAGGAAACTCATTGGCATATTTTTTTACCAACGAGGCTGTCAGCCTAAATGAATTTCGTTCATGGGAGGAGGGATCAATCCTTCCCAAGAAAGCTAGGAGTTTATTAAGGAATGATGGCATGGGGTGAGGTGTTGAGACATTTATGACCTTGTACCTTCCTTCAGTTTGTACTCTTTGTGGGCAGTGTTTGGCTCTTTGGTCTTCATTTGAGTTGTTTTTGTAAGGGTCCTGTGAATTTTGTGTCAGTTGCAATGGGTGGCAACAGGAGTCGAATCGAGCCGCACTCTTGTGGTGACATTTGTAGAAAGAAGAAATTCTAGAGTATTTTGAGTCATGTGATTTTCACTCCATTCTTGGAGAGATTGCACAGGCATGACCCTAATTCCTCAGTGCAATTTGTCTCATTTTATCATAATAATAAGTTAAAGATTAAAGGTCTAGAAGTGGAGGTCAATGAGGACTTGATTACCACTGTAACGAGAATGCTGACTGTGGGTAGGAAGTTTTTTAAGGATAATAAAAGAAATGAAGAAGCAATGGTTCGGTTTTTCAAAGATGATGAGAGGAAGCAGTTAATCAAACTGAAGAGCTGCGGTTATGAGAGAACTTCCCTCAAGAAAATATGGGCGAGTGTTGCAGAGGTCCTGATGCACTACGTGACCTTAGAAGGGAGGTTTAGGGCTCTTCTTGGTCATCATTTCACACTCCTCAACCATTTTTGACATGGTTTGTTCATTTTGTTTCCTTTTTTCTTGTTATCTTCTTTAGAGGTCTCTGTTTATGCGCATTTGAAGAATAGGAGGGCCTGTATCCTCCATGAAGGGCTTATCATTCTTATTATGGAGCACGTCAAGGATCTCATTCTGGTCCCGACCATCAAGGACAAGAAAAAAGTTTTTAGTTATCTGTCTAGGTCATTGGGTTTGGAGTCCCCTTTGGAAGAGGAGGAGGAATGGAATGAGGATGAGGAGGATGCTTCCCTTGCGGTTGTGGCTACCTCTTCGAAGAAGAGGAAGGTAGCTAGTTCCAAGTGTAATAGGTTACATAAGCATCTAGCCCTTTCTAAGAGTGAGGACACAGAGGTGGGGTCAGGTGTTTCTTCTCCCAAGTCTGCGAAGGTGGTTGTTGATGGTGGTTTAGAGGTGGGGAAACGGGGTAATGTTGAGGGTTTGGTTGATAAACCAAGGAGGTTGTCGAGGAGAATTTCCAATTTAAAGAACAAGGCTTCTGAGTTTCCAACCAAGGACCCTAGCATGGTTGGTGAGGAAAAGGATGCTGGTGAAAAGACGGTGGCCATTGAGGATTCTCCCATGTAGGACTTGCCCAAGGAGGAATAGGATGAGGAAATTAGGGGTCTAGATGAGGATAATGCAAAGAAGAGAAAAGCCAAATAGGAGCCCTTGAAGGTAAATCCTCTTTTTGAGGACTTTTCTTACCTTGACGATGATGCTACTTCTATTTTTGAGTTACTCAATATGGATAGGGCTGGGGCCAATGGTACCTTTAAATTGGCTAATTGGACTCTTCAGAAGTTCAATAAAATCAATATTAAAATCAAAGGCTTAAAGGAGAATATGAAGAATGTTCTGAAAGGTTCTATGCTGGACATTCTTATAGATAGAATGGTGGACCTTGAGGGTTCTTATCATGAATTAAGTCTCTATGTGAGGATAGATTGGCAGATTTGGAAGCCAAGGTTTTAGGCATAAATACAAAAATCAAGAAGTTAATGTGGGCATGCCATATCTTGGTCAAGAACAGTGCAGACTCACTAGAAGTCCTGTTTAGGAAAATTAGTGAGCTCAAGGAGGATCAGGTTTACTTCTCTAAGCTTATGGAGAAAGATCATGTGGCCAAGTGCAAGGGAAAGAAATTTGCTAAGGATGATGATAAAGGTATTGTTGGCAGAGGGTCCACTAAGTGGAAGAAAACTTTTGATGATGAGAAGAAAGAGTTGTTGGACATGGTCAAGAGGCACAAGAACCAATAGATTGAGGTCCCCAACACTTTGGGTGGCTTGAATTAGTGTTTTGTCTTTTCTTTCTTGATTTTTGTTTCCTACTAGGGGATAGTTTCTTTTAGGTTGTGTTGTTGTGTTGTTCTTAGGTTTTGATGGTGGTATTTTGTCTTACTTTTAGTTTAGCACCCACCCGTTTTAATTTTTTGGCTATTGGGTTGTTGCTGGTGGTCTTTTGAATATCTTTCTTAGCAACATTTTGTATTCTCAGTTGTAAAGGGTTCCAGGTCCCTTCAAAACTTTTTTTTCCCTTTAATCAAAACTAAGTTCAATATAAGTGAATTAATCATAAATTAATTAAATCCTAACACTAATCCTCCATTCCTCTAGCTTTTGCAAGTTGCACATGTAAATCAATTTATTTTATTTACTAATTCCTTCTATTTCCATTCAAATATGGAATATACTTGGAATATTCCACTTATTTGAATTCTCCCTCCCAAGGGACTTTTTTCCTCCAACTTGGTATTGATTCCTCTTACATCCCCTCTTACACAAGTCACCTCTTCAAATTCAAATTTCACCTACATGCATTTAACATGCACATTGTTTAAAATGTTCTCCACTCTCCTTCATTATCATGTTGACAAGTGGAACAATGCCATTGGTCCCTTCTTTAATCCCACATTCAACCTATTCTTCATTCTTCAAACCTTCTTCATTATAAATAGAGGCCTTCTCTATTGATTTGGGATCCACAATCTTAGGCATTTTAAATCCACAAGTTTATGCAAGTTTATTATCCATATTTTCATCCAAACTTTCATCCAAGTTAGCATAGAATTCATCATCCATAGCTAGGTTATTGGAATTTTGCATCAAGGATCACACATCCATTATCAAGCTTATTGAGGGATTGGGAAAGGGATTCTTTCCACATCAAAGAAGCACCAATTCCCCCATGGGATGCTGGTTTGAGCATTAGAATAGGATTTCATTAGTAGTGTATTTGATTACTTTGCTTTGATTTCATGTTCTTGTGTTTGAATGAATTTCATGGGGAATGCTTGTTTATGTTATGGACTAATATTTGATTGTTTGTTCATGTTTGAGCATTTATAGGAAAAGCACTCCATAGTTGGTGCTAGAAGGAGGTCCTAGCCCTGTTTTTAATATTTTCTTGCAAGTTTTTGTCAACAGGTCCGTTCATGAATTTTGATGTAGCGCATCCGCAACCTGTTTCAGCATGTAGGTTGTGGCTTTCAGCGCATCCAAGATCTATTATAGCACATATTCAGCCTAGACCAACGCATCTATCTCCTCTTTCATTGCATATACAAGATTTTAATTCCCTTTTTTGTTTTCCAGAATAGAGCATTGAGTGTGTTTAATAGTGCATATACTAAATACTTAAGCACATATGCTCTTTGTTTTAGCGCATACACCTTTATTTGAAGAAATTTAGTTTGGAATATGCTTTATGTTGTTGATTTATCTTAACCATTAACCTATTTTGTGGCCTTGTTTTTTGTATAAGTTGAACAACTTTTGCAAGTTAGGTAATCAAGAAGGGAAAGAGGAAACAAATGGAAGGTCTCTTATGGCACTATTTTAAGATTATAACAATTGTTTTTTAACACTTTGGGGATACTTATAACCCAATCTTTGGAAATCATGCTATCTTTCAATTTAGGACTTAAATACATTTTATTTGTGCTTTAAAAAGAACATACAAAAGCTTTATTTTTCTCAAAGTTGGTTAAAAGAACCTTCAAAACTCACTAGATTTGATTTTGGGTTTTAAAAATTGAACAATCAATTTCACACTCAAGTTTGGTGATTTAAAAGGAACTCACTATTGTCTTCAAGGATTTAAAATGAACATGTGCTTATCTTGTTTTATAATCCTTTCTACAAACTAATACCATTGAAATGCATATGCACTTCTCTCGTGATTCATGACAATCTTTAGAATCAAAATAATTTTAGTGATATTAGGTTGTCTAAGAGATTGCCTCCACATTTCAAATTTGGGTTTTTAAAATTGAACAAAGCTTGCTAGTGTGCGAAAGGACATTATGTGTGTTCTCTCTTTGTTCATGTAAACAAAGATTGATCGAACTACGAATGCACCTACTCACTTTTGTTTACCTTTAGAGGGCATGCCTTGGTGGGAAAAAGTACTCACCCCAAGGGAACGACCCAAGCGGTAATGAGCATAAGCCAAGCTCTTCCAAATCGCTATATAAATTTGTGGCTGCAATGAAAATCATAAACAATGGGAAGCGGTGCATGATAACTCTACCCAAATATCTTTATGATGTGTAAAGCCCTTGTTCTAAGGTTTGGGAGATCTCTCACAAGGAGTTTATCATTGCACCCCCTAAACTAGATGCCCTTACTATAAACCTTTGTTTAGAATCCAAAATCCCAATATTTGTTGGCGTCAAAAGGTCGGACCTCCAGAGCCATCCCACATATTTGTGATTCTTTGTAGAGATGAAAGTTCATAATGGGAGTTTCATGAGAACTAAATCTTGGCTGACCCATAGAAGTGAGTGTTGTGGAGGGGAGTCAATGTGGTCAAGCTACTAATCATCTACTCTAAAGAAGCACAACTGGATTTATCCAAGTGGGAATTCAACAAATATTTTCTTTTCCATCCTAGGGTTGCACAATCTTTGAGTCAGTGAAACACATTGCTTTGATCCAAAATCTTGAAAGAAAACATTCAACAAGGTCATCAAATTTCAAACCTTTAGAAAGAGAAAATACCTTTGAAAAATCCATGTTCTACTACTTGTCCCTAGGGATTTCATCCTTAGAGGCTTCTAAGTATTTGGGTTTATATCTCACTTTTCTCTCTAAATTCAACATTAGGGAACTATTGGGGTTGGGGCCCTAGCTCGGTTGGCTAAATATTTCCTATTGCAGGAGGTTGGTCATGAGGTCTAGTCTCCCCCACCCCCATGGTACTGGAGGGCGTGTCACACCAGCGTCGCTGATCACGTTAAAAAGTTTACCAGGTGCACTGTAGTTTATATGGGGTCGTGCTACCCGAATCCTGCAGTCTAAAAAAAAACATTAGGGAACTATTGCCTTGATTCTCTTGATCTCCAAATAATAGACCTTGTGGGATGAAAATAAATTGAGACATAGAAATTTAGTTCAAAATCTAAGCAAGAAAGTGTTTGTGGTAAAAAGGACTCATTAAGCGAAGATAAAAGACAATTGAACCCCACACTTGTGTTTTCTCAAATGATTTCTCACAAGATCAAAATCCCAAAACCAAAGTCCATCAATCATCACAAATGTCTCAGTCCAAGAAATCTCAAGAAATTTCAGTCTATTCTTTATCAAGTTAGAGGAAGATTACTCTATAACTTTTACAAACGTGCTTCAAAAGAAAATCCCAATTTGTATTTGTTCTATTATTGTCAAAATCAAAGTCTTTTCAACATTTTGAGTATCTCACTTTGTAGGGTTGGAAATTCCTTGGAAGTATAGCATGTTCTTCAATACCTGGGTCTTGTAAACAAAAGTCTCTCTAAGTTCACCTAGGATCAAAATCAACACTTTCATTTATTTCAAAACATCAATCAAAACCCATCTCACAAACAACTCTTAGAAATCATGGAAAAATCTTCCATGCTAGACTTTGGGAAAATTCCTTAAGTCAAATCAAAATCATCTTGTTTGACTAGGTGTGTGTAGATGAATCCTTCTTCATACAATTAGTTAAATTATCATCTTGTGGACAAGTTTATTCCAAGAAAACATCTAACCTCTTGGAGTTTATGAGTTCATTATCCAAAATACAAATCAAAATTAAATCCAAAATCAAATCCAAATCAAATCAAATCAAATCTAAAATAAACACAAGAACATGGAAATAAACAAAGAAACATCCACTTCAAGTGACTTGAGTCAAACTGCACTTGAAATCAACCCCATCGGATCTAGCAGTCCCCCACTCAACCTTCCTCAACTACCACAAGATCTTAAATAGGGAGGTTGCCAAGTGGAGGATATCACCAAAAACATCCTAGGAATGACTCAAGATGAAATCATAGAAATGGTCCAAAATCCTAAAAATCACAAAATTGTCAACACAATGATGAGACTTAATCCTTCATAATACATGTTGTAATTGGCTAATATGATGTAAGTAGTAATTTGGAGAAACCTCTTGGGATTATGCCACCAGTCTCATTCACACCTTCCTTCCAAAGCATCATTCAACCCATCCCGCAACCAACATCATCTCATGATCCAAGCCAACCCATAGTTGCGAAGGGGAGTTCATTGCTTCATGTTCTTGCAACACATCCCCTTGTAAACAAGCAAGAAGTAGACGCAAACACCATCTTGAGTCAATTTTCCCCTCATGATCCGAAACACTTGAATGTTCCACTAATCTTTCATGACACCAACAATCCATCCACTTTCTCTACATCACCGACATATTCCCTTAGCATGCAAGTATCTCTCCCTATGACTTCACAAGGAGAAGGAGGACTATTTGGACAAGGGGGAGTATTTGATCCCGCATCATCATTTTTCAAGGAAACACACCACTCATCTTCCCACCATTTCCCCTTCTACCATTAGCATCCACACCAATCCTCAATTTAGGGAAACTCCCTTTACCAAACCTCAATCAAAAAAATTAAAATAATCCTCCAATCATGAATCAAATCAACATACCAAATCCTTTGATCATGCCACTGATATCACAACACGAGGTGGCACTAGTCCAAACAACACAAGCAATCACTACACCATCTACAACACCTAAAATACCTCAAAACATTGTCTCCCAAGGACCTAGCATATCAATTGCACCATCTACCATGCAACCTCCTATCATCAATCCAACAACACCTCAACAAACTCTCATCACAACATCTCACACTATTCTAAATCCTCCACCTCCACCGCCAAGACCAAACATGGAAAACCAATACAACATCACATTGCAAGTAGCTCAACAAGCCTATCAAAACTAATTTCAGCAATTTCAAGCTCAGCAAGCCACACAAGCTACACAACAAGCTACTTAACAAGCACATGCACAAAAAGCCACACAACAAGTACAACAAGTTTCTCAAGTGCAAGATAAAGCTTTATTGCAACAACAAGCTGCCCAAGCTTCCCAATCCGCACAAGAAACACAAGATGCATAAGCCACACAAGCTATCTAGGCCACAAAACAAGCTAAAGCTCAGGCACAAGTTCAATATCAAGCACAATACCAAGCACACCAACAAGAAGTTCAGCAACAAGCCTATCAACAAGCTTTGTAACAATAGAAAGTGCAACAAGAAGAAACTCAACTAACCCAATAATAAGCATTGTTGGCACAACAACAGTAAGAGCAACAACAAGCATTATTGGCACAACAACAATTACAGGCATACCAACAAGTGTTGGTTGCATAGAGAAGCTTGCAACAACCTCCCACAAACATGAAAAACACCCCACCCATCAGTCAAGCGATCAAACCATCCAAAAACACATTCATCCCGCCACTCGATCCATTAACTATTGTGTCTACACAAATCAAGTTACTCTATCAACAAGTGTTAGACCTCCAATCTGGAAAAAAAACAAAACCCCAAGGGAATGTGTGCCCTTATCCATTTGACAGAAGCATTGTGATGGTTCCATTCCCAAAAGGATTTGAAATCCCTAAATTTGACAAATATCATGGGATAGGTAATCCTAAAGATCACATGAGGGAATTCTAGGTACATTATATCGAAGTTTCATAAGATGATTCTTATCTAATGTGATTGTTCCCTTCAAGTTTGGATAGACCAACAATGGAATGGTTCTCTCGCCTTCCTGTCAGAATCAAAAAGTTCTAAGAAATTTTGGATGCCTTCATATATAACTACGCATTCAACATAGGCATGGATGTGAGTCTAGAAGAACTATCTGCTCTCAAAAAAGCTAAGGGGAAAAATTCACATCCTTTTTACAAGGATGGTGATCCAAGGCCAACAGGAGCAAGTGGACTATGCCAAAAGAACAACAAATTTGTCCTATCATCGCTAATCTTGAAGGAACCTTGTCCTTCCATCTAAAAATGAATTGCATCACCACATATGACCAGTTGATCCCCAAGGCACTCAACATCAAAAGAGCCCTTATCGCACAAGGGGGGACACCTACTTATCAAGAAAATTAATCATCAACCAATTATAATGAAAAAACTTGCACATGGGCAAAGAACAAGAACATTACTCACGATGGTGTGGTTGATGCCAAAGTTGTTATCAGTGCCCCAAGGAAAAACATACAATCATATCAACAACAACAAATCAATAACTGAAAAAACACACAAGCCAATGCAGTATCACAACAACCCAACAATCAAGTGGTCAATAATCCAAATAATCAAGGGGGACCACCTCCACAAAACAGGAATCCCCCCAAACGAAAATACACACCCCTTAGGGAATCGATTGAATCTATCATGAAAAAAATAGTATAGGAGAATCTCATTAAAATCCCTATTAATGAGAATTATCAAGAGCCCCAAGTGAAATCACCATGGTATAACAAAAATAACCTTTGCAATTTTCATAAAATCAAGGGACATATGATGACTAGTTGCATGAGACTGAAAAATTTGATCCAAGACCTTATCGATGATAGAACCATACATGTTGAACAACCTACAAGAAATCAGGACCTTAAGATATACATGAATCTGATGCCAGATCACAATAAAGGGAACAACAATGGAAAATAAAATTATAATAATTTAAACCATGTTTACAATCATGTTGTTGCATCCTTAGATGAATGGGTCACTATTGTCAAGGTCAAGGATGTAAGGAAAATCAGATGCGGAAACAATTCTCCTAACGTCAATACCTTAGAGAAGAATGTAGATATACTTTTAATTTTTCCAATTACAGTTCAACTAAGATGCACTATGAAGTAAATAATAGAAACAAAGTATTTGGAAATCACACATGAACACCAGATATACGTGGGAAAACCCTTATGGGAGAAAAACCTACCACACCAAGAGAAATCACTTTGTATTACAGTAATGGAGATTACATACAAATGTCAGACTTATCTTTCTGGTGTTTGTTTATAGCAGCATTCACCATGAACAATCTTGTACAGGAACCTTCAAGTTACAGTCATTACAGATTAAATTACATTTACTGATCAATACAACCACCCAGCAATCCGTCGATCTAACCAACTAACTAACTGATCACAATCTGCAATCATAGAGTATAACCATGTCGTTCCATGTTCTTCGAGCTTCCTCATAGAACTATCACAATGAAAAACCTTCCAACTGTTCAGATTCGGCATCTATTGGTCCACAAGACTCCACATAGGACGGTCAAATGGCCAAAAGAGATTCAAGCTTTGTTGGCATCTCGGTGAGACACTAATAGTGTCTCTCTGATGCCCAAAAGCTTCATATTGATGTCACCACAAGTCGTCATTATCACCAAGATGTTCCAACAAGCTTTCATATGTTACACCAAATCACCAAACAGTTGGCGAGACCTATCGCTTTCGCTAGGACATCATAGCAAGGTCTAAAAGTCTCATAGATGTGAGTTTACCATTCGGCAAGAGTATCGCTCTCACCAAGACATCCCAATGAGCCTTCTTGTGTTACACTGAGTTCAGGAGACTATTGCTAAGACTTCCTTATGTCGCCAGGACCTCACACCGACGTTCTCCACATGTATCGCTATCGCCCATACTCATCACTTTCAGTGAGATGTTATACCAAAGCTCTGCAAGTCACATAGACTTAAGTGTTCTCATTGGCCGGACAATCGGTTTTCACCGAGACATCATACCGACTCACCACGGGTTATACCAAATTGGTATGTTATACCGAGCTCCAAAGAATAGTTGGCAAAACATATCACCTTCGCCGAGAGATCTAATCGAACACATATATGTTACACCGATGACCACCATTCGCCAAGAGCTATACCAAAGACTTCTCATCATCGGCGAGACATTCCATTCTCGCTGAGACTTCTCCCTAAATCCCTTTGAGTTACCTTGATGACTTTAAACCAAACGTTGTCAGCGAGACTTTAACACATCGCCCATACTTCTTCCCAAACAATCCTTTCGCCCAAGGGTCTCAATGATATACGATTGAATGGCCTATCGGCAAGAGATCTTCACAGGCGCTAAGAGGTCACACCGAAAGCAACCTGTCACAATGACATGATCCTTCAGTGAGACAAAGACTAGGTCACAATGACCTGTACAAAACATGATGTTCCAAAATGCTAGTCGCCCAGACATAAGAACTGTCACACCGACTTGGATCCAATGGAGGTTTCAGCCTGTGATGATTGAGGCATACTCTTCCAACAATCTCCCACTTGACGAAGATCACACAGGCACCTCCAAAGCACAACATAACTTACTAAAAATCATGGGCACTAAGGCCCATTGAACTGGCACACCACCTGAACTTGTCTGTGCTCACTGGCTTCATCAATGAATCTGCAACATTCACCAGAGTATCAACCTTTTCCAAACTGACCTTTCCATCCCCCACCATATCTTGTGAAAAGTGGTACTGTACATCAATATGTTTCGTCTTGGCATGGAAAGTAGGGTTCTTTTCCAGAAAAAATACACTTTGACTGTCACAGAAAATAGTTATTTCCCCTACAACAAAACCAATGTTAAAACAAAAATGTTTCAACCAAACTATTTCTTTACAAGAATAAGTAGCTACCATGTATTCAGCCTTCGTAGTAGACAAAGCGAATACAACCTACCACTTACTCATCCAACTCACTGCACCACCATTCAACATGAAAATGTATCCACTGGTGGACCTCCTGCTGTCAATGTCCCCTGCCCAATCAGAATCTACATAACCATGAATGTTGAGAGTCCTCTGTGATTCAACTAAGTTCCCATGGTAACACAAAGCAAATTTGAAGTCCCCTTCAAATATCTAAACACTCTCTTCACAACATCCCAATGCGTTCTTCCTAGATTAGCCATAAATCAACTAAGAACTCCCACTACTTGGGAAATATCTGGCCTTGTACAGACCATTGCATACATGAGACTTCCAACCGCACTAGCATAGGGTACATTGGTCATGTCCTCCATCTCAGTAGGAGATTTTGGACAGTCCTCAACAGATAGATTCATTCTCTGCATGACTGGAACCACTAGCTATTTGCAATCATTCATACAAAATCTCTCAAGAATAGTCTTGATATACTTACTCTGACTGAGCCATAGTTTTCTATTCTTCTTGTCCCTGGTTATCTCCATCCCCAGAATATACCTTGCTGCACCAAGATCTTTCATTTCGAACTTAGCAGACAACTGAGACTTAAGATCAAAAATCATTAGTTTACTATTTCCTATGAACAACATATCATCAACATAGAGAGCAATAACAAGTACTTGATCACTTTCAGCTTTATAATATACACAGTGATCAGATTTTGATCTCACAAATCCCAAAGACAATACAAAAGTATCAAATTTTTGGTACCACATTCTAGGTGACTGCTTTAACCCATACAGAGACTTCTTTAATTGCATACTCAGTTTTTCTTTACCTTTCTCAACAAAGTGCTTAGGTTGGGACATATAGATTTCTTCTTCAAGATCACCATGAAGAAATGTTGTCTTCACATCCATCTGCTCGACCTCTAAGTCATACACTGCTGCAAGTGACAAAAGAAATTGATAGATGTCATCTTGCTACAAGAGAAAATATTTCCCCATAATCGATTCCCTCACCTAGGAATAACCCTTTGCAACCAGCCCGCCTTTGTACTTTTCTACACTTCCATCCGACTCAATCTTTTCTTAAATACCCATTTGCAGCCAACAGCTTTTCTGCCTTTAGGCAAGGGCACCAAACTCCAAGTTTCATTCTTTTCTAATGATGCCATCTCTTCATTCATGGCTTCCAACCAAGAGTCTGAATCAGACATTCTAAATGCCTCTTTTACAGTCCTAGGCTCATCAGTGCTAGAAATTAAAGCATAGGCACAAGTAGTATCAATCAAAGAGAACCCATACCTATCCGGTTGTTTTCTTTCACAGGTTGACCTCCTCACTTGTTGAGGTTGAGGTTCTTCTTCAGAACTTTTAGAACTACTTGAGCTCTCCTCAGTTTCAGGTACATTTTGAATTTTCAATTCCTCTTTCTCTGGTGTAGAAGGAATTAATGCTACATCCTTATTGTTTTCTGACTTTGTCTCTGACTACAGATCCAAAGTGGAAGGTTTCAACTCACCAAAGATTACACTTATGTTGTATACAACCTTTTTTGTATCAGGATTCCAAAGCTTGTATCCTTTTATGATAGTGCTATAGCCAATAAAAATACATTTGACAGCCTTGTTCTCCAATTTAGATCTTTTCACATCCGGCACACGAGCATATGCCTCACAACCAAAAACACAAACATGTCTAAGAGAGGGCTTCTTACCAGACCACACTTCCAAAGGTGTTTTCTCAACAAGAGCAGAATTTGGAGAATTATTTATTAGGTAACATGCAATAGATACAGCCTCAACCCAGAACTTCTCCTCCAAGCTAGCACTACTGAGTAGACTTTGTGCTCTCTCCATCACTGTCCTATTGAACCTTTTTACAGTATCTTTCAAATTCATTAGAATAGAATTCACCACCATTATTAGTCCTTAAGCATTTTATTTTTCTACCAGTCTGATTTTCAACAAGATTTTTAAATTCTTTAAACTAACTGAATACTTCTAATTTACTTTTCAGAAAATATACAAATGCTCTTCTTGAATAATCATCAATGAACAACACGTAGTATCTTGACTTAGACAAAGAAGGAACATCCACTAGACCAAACACATCTGAATAAATATAATCTAGCAAACCAGAAGATTTATGAGGACTGAAATAAAAAGAAACATAGTGTTGCTTTCCATATATACAATGCTCATAGAATTCAAATTCGAGATTACAATCTTCAAGCCTCTCAACCGGGTTTTTATTCTTCAAGGTTTTTAAACCTTTTTCTCCTATGTGGCCTAACCTATGATGCCAAAGCATAGTCTTCTCTGCAAGAAGTTTTACTTCCATAGAGTTTACATAATTAGGGATATTTCCCTCTTTACCTCCATGAGCAGCTTTCAGTGACTTTCCAAAGACATTGTTACATTGAATAGCATGTGCATCCAGCTTGTACAGGGTACCAATTCGAGCACCTCTAGCTAGCACCATTGAACCTCTAGTCATCTTACAACCATTTCAAGAGAATGTGACTTTTACTCCAATATCATTCAACATACTTACAAAAAGTAAGTTTCAATCCAGACCTAGTATATGCATTACATTATTGATTCCCTTCACTCTTCCATCGGGGAATTGTATTCTGACTCTTCCATGGCCAACTATCTCCAAAGTTGAATCACTTTCCAAGTACACCTTTCCACCATTGTATTCTTCATACTTCAAGAACCATTCTCTATGAGATGTCATGTGGAAAGATGCTCCAGAATCAATTAGCTAGACATCATCTGATGCCTGAGTAGCCAAGGTTGCAATGAAGGCGTCACCATCACTATGAGAAGAACCATTATCGGAAGAGCCCTTCTTCTTCTTTTTCTCCTCTTTACAATCCTTTCAGACATGACTAGGTTGCCCATAGTTCCAACACTTGATCTTGGAATTCTTGCCAATAGACTTTGATCTCCCTTCTGATTTAGATTTGGACTTCTTGTCCTTCTTCTTGCCTTTCTCTTTCAGTCTTCCTCTAACAGCAAGGGCCTCCTTCGCCATCTCAGAAGATTTCCTTCTCATTTCTTTTGACAGCAAAGAACCAACAATATCTTCCATCTTGAAGTTGGATGTTGTACTCCCAATAGCCATCACTAGATGATCCCATGAGTCTAACAAAGAACACAATAATAACATACAACGATCCTCTTCTTCAATTTTTACACCAACAGATGTCAATTGAGCAATTAGCATATTAAATGCATTCAAATGAACAGCCACAGACCCTCGTTCCTGCATTCTCAAAGAATACAGTTTCTTCCTCAAGAATAGTTTATTCACCAAGGAATTCCCCTGATAAATAGACGCCAGTCTCTTCCACAAAGAAGAGGCAGTCTTCTCCTCATGAACATTCAGAAGTACTGAGTCTGCCAAACAGAGCCTTATCAGCCCCTTAGACTTTCTATCTGCAAGGTCCCAATCTTCTTGCTTCATGTTTGTAGGTTTAGTTCCAAACACTGCAAGCCACAGATCATGATCAACTAGAAGATCCTCCATCTTGAGTTTCCACAACTCAAAGTTACTGCCGTTGAACTTTTTTTCAAACTTTCCAGGCGTGCTAGCCATCTCAACTTGTAAATAGAAATAACAAACTCTACAAGACTCCCACTGAACATAATTGACTCAAAAAACCCAATGTACCCACAAGGATAACACAACTGACCAGACTTTGATACCACTTGTAAGGAAAATCAGATGCGGAAACAATTCTCCTAACGTCAATACCTCAGAGACGAATGTAGATATACTTTTAATTTTTTCAAATACAGTTCAACTAAGATGCACTATGAAGTAAATAATAGAAAAAAAGTATTTAACAATCATATATGAACACTAGATATATGTGGGAAAACCCTTACTGGAGAAAAACCCACCACACCAAGAGAAATCACTTTGTATTACAGTAATGGAGATTACATACAAATGTCAGACTTATCTTTCTGGTGTCTATTTACAGTAGCATTCACCATGAACAATCTTGTACAATAACTTTCAAGTTATAGTCATTACAGATTAGATTACATTTACTAATCAATACAACCACCCAGCAATCTGTCGATCCAACCAACTAACTAACTAATCACAATCTGCAATCATAGAGTATAACCCTGTTGTTCCATGTCCATTGAGCTTCCTCACAGAACCATCACAATGAACAACCTTCCAACTGTTCAGATTCAGCATCTCCTATTGGTCCACGAGACTCCACATAGGACAGTCAAACGGCCAAAAGAGATTCAAGCTTTATTGGCGAGACCTATCACTTTCGCCAGAACATCATAGCAAGGTCCAAAAGTCTCATAGATGTGAGTTTACCATTTGGCAAGAGTATCACTCTCGCCAAGACATCCCAACGAGCCTTCTTGTGTTACACCAAGTTCAGGAGACTATCACTAAGACTTCCTTATGTCACCAAGACCTCACACCAACATTCTCCACATGTATCGCTATCGCCCAAACTCATCGCTTTCGATGAGATGTTATACCAAAGCTCTGCAAGTCACATAGACTTAAGTGTTCTTATCGGCCAGACAATCGACTTTCGTCGAGACATCATACTGAGCACCACGAGTTATACCAAAGTGGTATGTTATACCGAGCTCCAAAGAATAGTCGGCAAGACATATCACCTTCGCCGAGAATTCTTATCGAACACATATCTATTACACCGATGACCACCGTTCACCAAGAGCTATACCGAAGACTTCTCATCATCGGAAAGACATTCCATTCTCGCTGAGACTTCTCCTCGAATCCCTTTGAGTTACCCCGATGACTTTAAACAAAATGTTGTCGGTGAGACTTTAACACATCGCCCAGACTTCTTCCCGAACAAGCCTTTCATCCAAGGGTGTCAACGATATATGATTGAATGGCCTATTGGCTAGAGATCTTCATAGGCACTAAGAGGTCACACCAAAAGCAACCTATCATAGCAACATGATATTTCAATGAGACAAAGACTAGGTCACAGTGACCTGTACAAAACATGATGTTCCAAACTGCTAGTCGCCCAGACATAAGAACTATCACACCGACTTGGCTCCAATGGAGGTTTCAGCCTGTGATGATTGAGGCGTACTTTTCCAACAAAGGAAGCCAAAGCCAATTGTGGAGTCACCACACGTGGTGGCATAGTTACCATTTCTAGACCATCACAACCACCCAAAGCACCGACCTCTAATCCAAAATCCATTCCCAATGGTTATAATGTCTTGGACCATCTAAAAAGAACCCTTGCCTAGATCTCCATCATAGAGTTGCTGAAAATCTCACTTGCACATAGGAATATCTTATAAGAGGCATTAGCTAAATCCTCCATCCCACAAAGCTTGGTGCAGACTAGTTCCAAGTTATGGTTAGACATATCACCATGTCACATCTCCTAAAAAAATTTGATGAATACTTCCCAATGCAACCATCTCATAATCGAGCACTCCATCTTGAAGCCTTGGTCCATAAGAATAAAGTCAAAAGAGTCTTGGTGGATGGGGGTGTAGGTTTGAATATTTGTACCATCAAGCTAATAAAGAATATGGGATTCTCCAAGGATGTCATTAAAAAAGGAAAAAGTATTACAATCAAGGCATATGATAATCAAGAAAGAGTGTCTCAAGGCACCATTCAACTCCCTATTCAAGTAGGGGCAGCTATCATGGAAACTACATGCCAAGTCCTTGATCTTAAACTACCTTACAATATCCTCCTGGGGTGCCCATGTATCCATGGAATGCAAGTTGTCGCATCTACCTTCCATCAAGGTGTCATGTTTTCCTATCAAAATCAAGAGGTCACAATCCACGGTGATCCTAAGCCATATTATTATTGCAAGAATTTGGAAGCCAAGTACTACAAGATCCCTCAATTCCCTAAGAATTATGAAGGCCCTACGACTCCATGTGTAGACCCATCCACCCTTGCCTCCACTTCTAAGACAAAGACACCTGCCATTCTAGACATCTCTGATATCAAAGTCATTATCCAAGACAATGGGTGTGGGGACTACAAAATGAAAACTAGTTCCTTTGTAAGAGGATAGTTACCTCAATCTCCTCGATCTCTTGGGTAGCCCCAACCGATTGAAACCCCATATTAAACCCTTAAAGTAGGCCCCTCCAGATTCAAATGTTGGGGAGACCTAATCTAGGAAATAGTAGATGAAAAGGACATATCCAGTTTGATATATAAAGATGAAAGGCTTGTGCCTGATCTTCCCATGGATGATAACAACAAAGGACTACAAATGATTCCTAGCATGGGCTACAACAAAAACAAGAAACTTGGGAAGAATGACAATAGTCTTCTAGAACCTATCATTCTTCAAAAGCGTATAAGAAATCTTGGCCTTGGATGTACCCCTCTAAAAATAACCATACTTGGAAAAGGTACCTCGGTTAGAAAAGTCAAAGCTCCTCCCCTATTACTGGTATCCACAAGTTTACTCTTAGATAACTTTATCTTTGGCATAAATGATGTATGTGATGAAGATTCCATCATAGACCTACCCATGCTATTTGAGGATTCCTCCCTTCTCATGATTAGTATCCTATCTTTTAAACAAAGTGTGTGAACCCCAATTCTAATACCTGCAAAACAATAAGAACAAACACATTAGATTAGGATTTGCAAGCAAGAACAAGGATTCCCCATGAAATCCATTTACAAAACTCAAATTAGGAAAATAAAAAATGAAGAACACAATGAAAACAACAAAATAGATTGAATCCTAATTTAAATTTGAAAACTCATGATCCCATGGTGGAATTGGTGCCAATTTGATGTGAAAATTGGCCCTTTCCCAATTCCTATGATGCAAGATTGATATATGTTGATGATGATTGATGAATGATCCACTTTGTTGATGAAGATTGAGTGCTCCAAGCTAAAAACCTACATAACCTAGCTATGATTCAATAAAAATGGATGAAATTTGATAGATATTTGAGCATGGTAACTTTGCATAATTTGTGGATGATAAAATGAGGATATGAGCTCTTTATTTATAGAATGCCAAGATGGATGAATATCCAAATTTGAGCAATGTGGGACTATCATTCATCCAATGGCAAGATGCCACTTGTCAATCCATGAGTGGATGGAGTATGTGCAAGTTTTGAAGATTGTGCCAATAAATGCATATTTTTGAATTTCAAATTTGTTGAAATGACTTGCAAGAGGGAATGGAAAATGCAATAAATGCCACTTGGCCAAGGAAAAGGAAATGTAAGATGGAGTAAATGCCTTATTGGATGTACATGTCAACTTGGAATTTGAATTCAAACTTGGAAGAATATTCCAAAAGATGCCTTGTTGAGGAAAATAGAGGATTTACTAAATCAATTAAATCTATTTTCATGTGCAAGTGGGAAAAGCTAGAGGATGGGACATGATAAGAGATTAAATTAATCAAGGGTCAATTAATTTAACAAGAGATTAGATTATGTGACTTATTTGACTTAGATTTTAGGATTTATTTAAATTAAATAATGAGAAGAATGTGATAAGAGATTAATTAAACAAAGATTTTGATTTTATTTAATTAAAAGAGATGATGTTAGATTAAATTAAATAAGGTTTTAATTTATTTAATTTAATAGAGACTTTAGAGATTTAATCAAATAAAATTAATTATTTAATTAAATAGGGATAATTAGATCAGATGGATTGATTTAATTAACAAAAGATAGTGACTTAATTAGATAAAATGATTTATTTAATTAAGGGAAGGAAATTGATGAATTTAATCAGATAGGGGAGTTTGATTAAATGGTTAGACCAAAGGATGATTAAGGATAAAACGATGTTAATAGTCGAAATCAGATGCACAATGTCAATCGGTATATTTTACGTGTCTACATTTTGCCCCTCTTTGAAGCGATGCACTTGTTGCATTGGTTCAAAGAATAAACGATTTCGATCAAAGTTGAAATTTTTTTCATTATTTAAAATCTTGCCCTACTGCTGCCTGGTGGGCGAAAACATGCCAATATATTGCCCCTTCAAGAGATTGGACAAAAATTTTAATTTTTGGGTGATTTTGCAAAAAAAAGAGGACAAGGTGCCCGACAGGTCCGAAAAGGCTCCAAGAGGCTAAAAACATGTCTAAACACAATAAAACGATGTAAAGTAGGCCTCAACTAGATAAAAATAGCTTCAAGGGTCCAAAACCCTAGCAGGACAGCCAATTAGGGTAAAAAACCCTAATTTTCAAGTTTAAAAGGGGCCCAAGGGGTCACTTTCAAGTCATTTTCACACATAGCCATTAGCAACCTTGAAATTTGAGCTCTGACCTCCTGAAAATATGGCACAACGACAGCTTCCCCTGCACATTTCTGATCGAGTTTGGATATACCAGCGGCCACCCGAAATCAGGGCACCGGTAAGTGACCCTTTCCTGAGTTTCATTTTTTATTTTTAGCCTTCATTTAATGCATTTAAAGCTGGTCATTCTGCAGCGGCGCTATATAGCGCGGCTCAAAAATCAAACTGCACCACTCAGTATGATATTGCACCGTGGCGACGAAGTTTGGAGTTTGAAAACTGTGACGTTGAGCTCATGGCTAGCGAGCTGATTTGCAAAGTGCCACGTGATGGTCTTTTATTTGCTCAAAGTGTGCCGTTGGGAGGAAAAGTGCACCACGGTGGTGCTATTTCAGCTTTTTGTTCCCTAGCGTCAAAGTTTGAAAAGAATCAAAATGTGACGCCTTCATGAATTTTGATGCTGGAGTGATTTCTTGAACACTAGATGAAGATTTTTTTCAAAAAATTTAACATGGTGACTTCCCTCGATGCAAGACGCGGGGAGGGAGCTCTACTCCCAAGAGCACAGCTCACGAGATTTTTTTGGTTACTTGCAGGATCTCAGCGACAAGGATCGGGATTGACTTTGAGATATGGGGTTGTGGTATATCGCTTATGCAACACCCATCCGCATGCACCTGGGGATGCTATCAGCGCTGGCCGAGAGATGGCACAGTGAGACTTCTTCATTCCACCTTCCCACTGGTGAGGCCATTGTCACCTTGGAGGATGTTTAGCGCATCCTACGATTGTCGATTCATGGTCGGCAGGTCATTTTTGATATGGAGGGGTGGAATGCCTACCAGAAAGTCCTTACCACAGAGGATATCGTTATATGCGAGGGGTAGATCGAGCTGGAGCAACACAGGACCTTGGCACCTCCTTTCTGCTTGGTTGTTGCGGCAGTTATTTTGGGTCTCGTTGCCCCAGATAGACAAGGCCGATACTTCAGTCCCGGCTAGGGACATTGCTGGGAGTGGATGGTTCACGATAGGCTAGTTCATTTTGCATGGGGGCTTGTTTTTCTTGCCTCTTTATACAAGGATCTGCATGAGTATGTTTACATGGATGGCAGAGTGCTCGGATCAGGCGTTACACTTCTTCACGTCTGGGCGTAGGAGCACATTATTGTTCTACGTCCACACATTATTCCAGTTTTTTATGGTGCCAAATGATCCCCTCGTATGACGCTACAGAGGTGGTGTGTCCTCCACACACAGGTGAGCACGAGATCCCCTACTGGAGGAGGGTCCTTGACGAGATGCAAGTGTTCACATGGCGACTATACCTTGGTTGGCCCGAATGGGTCAGCGATGCAGATCAACTATTATTTTCCTGCCAGGACCAATACATGTAGGGGCAGAAGCACACGATGATTGAGAGTTACCTTCCTGGGTGCATACAACGTCAGTTTGGTGAGCCCCAGGATCATCCCGATGATGACTATGTGGCTGTCTTCGCTTGCACCATGACATAGGTTTCATGGGGGCAGTATATTCCTACCTCAGAGGTAGTTGATAGTTTCAAGTAGTTAGTAGCTCGGCTGTGGTCCTACGATCACAAGCCTGCAAATCTAGGCACGACACAGGAATATAGGGATTGGTTTCAACCTCCACTATGATTGACTATTCTAGGTGCAGTCCCCGATCAACATAGAGTGAGAGGTAGAGGGGGAGGATGAGGATGGAGGGATGGTGTTCGATAGGAGCAGCCGGCCAGGCCTCCAGTTCAACCAGGTCACATAGATGTACCGATGCCAGATCAACAGCAGGTGCCACCAAGTGTACCACCACGGGTTGGGGGTGAGGATCAGCCTTAGGTACAACCATGAGCATAGCTAGTAGTGCAGCCAGCAAGGCAGGTAGATCCCCAAGACACATTGATTGCGCAATTACAGGCTCAGGTCTAGACTGTGACAGCCGAGAGAGATTAGGCTAGGATCAAGATAGGTTAGCTCAGGGCCGAGAGGGATCAGACCATATAGCAAAGACAAGCCATAGATTTATAGGCAGCCATAGAGCTAGGCTGGAGACAACAGCTAGAAAGCATGGCAGCCTCCTCCTCCCAGGGTATAGTGTCCATTTGGTCTTATAGGGATGTCATCCAAGAGGTTGATTACTATCAGAGAAATTATCATGAGGCCATACCCAAAGGAACACGAGTTCTAGAGTACTCACAGTGGACTTGTCGCAGACCAATAGAGGGTCACGGTGACAGGGGCGAGGGCAGCATACATGGGGATAGACCTTGATCGAGATGATACGATACTTTTTGTACTTTTGTGGGCTCCTTTTTGATAGCCCGATGGGCCTTTTTGTACTAATTGACATACATGTACAGTGATCTGATTATTCTTGTACTATGATAGTATATTATTGATGATATATATATGAGTTGATGATGATTTTGATATGATGTGATGTGTACCATTTATTTACGCATGGATGATTTTATTTCTATATGTTGTGCAATGATGTTTATTATGTTATATGATGTATGCATTATGTAATGATTATGACTAAAAAATCTATATTATGTTGACTTATGATATGCAGATGTATTTATGTGATGTGTGATGATGCAAAAATGATATGTAATATGTAAAATGCCAAATGATATGGTGATGATCTATGGTGAACATGCGAAATGATATGTGACCTATGTTTATAAATGAAAATGATTATGGATGCATGTAATGGATTTTTTATGTTTCTATTTATGCTTATAATGGTGTGGAATGATTTATGCAATGAATGATTTATGATGCTATTTATGAGATGAAATGGATGATGTAATGCGATGGTCGTGATATGATGCAAATGAGATGGTTTTATGTAATGCAAATGAGATGGTTTTTTAAGATGCTTAGAATAACAAATATTGTTATCCTAGATATATTAAATAATAATGTAATGTATGTGATGCATTTTTATGTGATGAAATGATATGTTAATGATAAGTGGTATGATGAACATAATGTGTGCGAGTATGTATGCAATGGATTAGCTTATAATGCTTATGTGCCTATTATGTATGATTGTGAAATAGGTGGTAATGTGAAATGGTTATAAAATGCAAATGAATGTTATGCGATAATTTATGTGATAAATGCAATGTTATGCAATGTAATGGAAATGGATGCAATGTAATAAAATGAATGTGCTTGCCTATGAAGAATGCTTATAATAATATGTGTATATGATGATGAAAATGTAATGCATATGTTTCCTATGTGATATGTTGATGAAATATGCTTAATGATTTGCTGATGCAGGATCGATGACAATGGTGATGATGATGGTGATGATCAACTGTCATAGTACTTTTGTTAGTGCGATGAGCAAGAAGAGAAGAAGTCATTTCAACAAGACACAAGATGACAAAAATGCAAATGACGATGATGATTTCAATTTCTTGCCAAGGAATTGGGATTTTCAAAGGGCCAATTTTCTTATGTTTGATAACACGTGGTACGATGCATCAAGGTATATAAAACCAAGATGGCATTGTACCTAGTGTGATGGACTTTGACTTGACAAGTAGATAGGAGTATCCTTGTTCACACTTGACATATGGAAACCTTGCTAGGATGCACTTTAGAAGTTTCATACACCTCGCACCAAAACACGAAAAGGTAAACCTATCAATGCAATAGTCAACAAGTTGCTTGAAACCTTCTCCATACATAACTAACAAAGCAAGTATTCACCAAGGTTATATTACAAGAACGTCCAACAAGCATAGCAAACAAAAGATAATGATTGTTGCCCCATTCCTATTTCTCTAAACCCTCTATTCGGATATCATCAAGAAGTCCTTGGAATGAGTGCAATAAGATAAGTCAAAAGATAAAGATCAAGTACGCAAACAAGCCAATGTTCTTCATACCTTCAGCCAGAGGGGTGTGTTTTGATAGGATAAGAATCCAAGTGATATCCAAAATGATGCCCATTGTCGGAACGATATATCCTAGGACATGCATTGTATAGGATGATGATGGTTTAATAAGTTGCTAGATAATCTGTTGATATAAGGTTGAGTGACATGTCTAAAAATGATCAAGAGTTTGATTTTGTTTTAAAGATTTGTTGTTTTGATTTTGATTTTGCGTTTGAAGTTTGCTTTTGCCAACTGCTATGGTTGTTTCTGTTTGTTTTGCTAAAGGATGAAGGTGATGATCAGTTTATTATGGATGATTGATTATCGCGGGTGAAAGCAAGATGGGGACGGATGGATTTTTTCAAATATTTAGATGTTTTTGATGTTTTTTGAAATGTTTTGAGGCTATTTTTGGTATTTTCAAGATTTTACAAATGTTTTATTTTTTTATTTTTCGAATGTTTTGGGGTTTTATGAGATTTTATGGATGTTTTTGGATTTTGACATGTTTTTTGTGTCTTGGGGGCTAATCAAATATTAGCCTTGCCTATGTTTAAGCTCAGAGACAACGTAGTTCGAATTCCAATGTTTTTTGACTTTTTTTAAAAAAATTTTGAGTGTTTTTGGATTTTGATATGTTTTGGATGTTTTTGGATTTTTTGCATGATTTTGATATGGATATGGATGACAATATCAGTGATTTGTTTTTGGATTTTGTTGAAAACCAAGCTAAGGTTGACTAATCGAATCGATGGATTGATGATGATAACATTGCTGAGGATACACAACAATGCAAGGATAGTGTTAAGCAACACAAGGATTAGGATGGATATCCCATGATGATGAGGGATTGATTGGATTTGATTGATCAAGATCAATGAAGATAACATTGTCAAGGATGCACAACAATGCAAGGATAGTGTTAAACAACACAAGGATTAGGATGGATATCCCAAGATGATGATGGTTTGATTGGATTTGATTGATCGTGATTGATGAAGCTTGATTTGGAATAAAAGTTGTTTGAATGATTTGATGTGATGTTTGAAGTGAAACTTAGATGCAACTAATAGCGAGTACTTAGATTGATGTTCGATGAAAGATGAAGACTGATAAGGAACATCCTCTTGTAAAAATATGCCATGGGATAGTGATTTGGATTCTTTCTCACAAATGTTTTGACCAATTTGATTTCACGTTTTCCAATGTTTAGATCACCACATAAGTTGCAGGATATAGATCAAGCTTTATTCCTGAAGCAAGATGTAAATATCTACCCCCAATGTCTAGCAATGTATGGAATACCATGGGTGGATGCTTGGATAGGTGTATGGATGGAGGGATATGGTAAGCACGCAAAGGATGCCAAGGATTATCTTGTGATAAGATAAGGTGTTTGGATAAAGAAAGCCTTTTTGGATAGTGCTTCATGGCTCAGATAATGCTGGGTAGGATAGAATCAATGAAAATGACCCATGTCAAGATGCTTACCATAAGCAAGTGTAAAGTGTGCCCCAAAATTTTATCAAGATCAAGATAACTTGAATGATGGGTGCAGATGGATGAAGATGGATTGGATAAATGATTCATGGATGAATGGATTTATTATGGCTGGGATGGATGGAATACTGGATTTATTATGGATGGAATGAGATGCTTTCACTTGAAGTGGCGCACGTAGATGCTTGATTCTACCCATGATGCCTGTTTTCCAAGTTCTCATCATGGTACCTACCCAAAGTGCCATCAAAGTGGTTTTCACTAGAGGACGATTTATTTCTTTACTATTTTCAATTCTATTTCTAATTTTTTTGGATTTTCGTATTTTTTCATATTTTCATTTTTTTGAATGATTTTTAGCTCATGCTGAATCACAAGGTGTGGTTGATGTAGACACTTCTGTCATAATGTACCCTTGATAACCTTCCTAAAGAAGTTTCTTTTCCAATATACATGCACTTAAATGAAACTTTTGAGATTCCTGATCTACTTCATTGATATCGAGGTTAACTCTGTCTTTGTCCGTACATCGCGATAGAGTTCCTTCATAATCCTTATGATGAAGGGTCATTTCCAATACATGGTTAATTTGAGAATTGGATATCATGTGTGGAGATGTGGATGGAGTGTGTTTAGGGATAAGAG
>VDFB02023762.1:103323-126841 GCA_007258455.2 Sequoia sempervirens | reverse complement strand
TATCTAGTGAATTTGTAGATTCTTCATTTATCTAGACTGATGAATGGGTCTACTCTGCAAGGGGAGTAGAACAATTTTTCATTATTCTAATATAAGTTGAATGGGTGTACTCCTAAGGGAGAGAAATCAGATCTTTTGATCTTTTCCATTAATGTCAAAGGGGGAAAAAAATTCATGTGAAAAATAGTAAGAAAATGAAGAAAAGGTGTTCTCCCAGAATATTATATAGGTTGTTGTCTTTGATGGTTTTTCACATCATGTGTTTCCATCAATGACAAAGGGAGAGATTGTTGCAAGTATGAGCTAGTTTGGTGGTGTTGTCATTGGTGTCAACACAATTCAGTATGTTGTAGATTGTGAATGTATAGTTGAGATGTTTTTGAAATGTTTTGAGTACATGGAGCTATCTTTATGATATTGTAGATGTGCTAAAATGATGAGTTTCAAAGTGTTTTTGAGAAAATTAATAAAGAGTGAAGTCAGAGATATGTAATTGTTCAAAATGTGCTTCGGTATGTGCTTCGTGTTTCTCTTATGTTGATCTTATGCTTGTATGGATCTAAAATATTTTCATTGATGATTTGATGGTGATATCTACTGATTTGTAGCTTCTAGTTTGATGGAGTGTGAAATTTGTGTTCACTGGTGAGTGAACTGTTCTAGAAAAGTTGGCTTTCTATGGAATGGGAGAAATATTTCTTCTTTGCAATCCTTCGCTGTTTCATTTTAGGTCTTATGGATCTATAATATGTCATGTAATGGTGTTCTCTAGGTTCTAGAAAAGATGTTTGTGGTTTGTTGATCCAAAAGTTGATTTTTAGAGTTGTATGTGTTTGCATAGTCTAGATGGACTAATGGAAGGATTTCTATGTTTGAAGGTTGTTACACTTGTTGCGGATGTATTTAAAGGAACTTGAGATGTGTTATCATGCACGATGAGGTGTGTTACGTCGTTCGTGTGTTATATTCTTGTTGGGAAGTGTGTAATTCAATGTTAATTTGTGTTTTCATTAGGTTTGTCCGACCTAGTGTTTACACTTCATATGAAGAATTAAATGCATTTAAAGAAGCATGTGGTTGATCTGAGACATTATTTTTGGTCTTGGTTAAATATTTATTTGGTCCACTCTCATTCCTTTCCACCGTGGGAATATTGAGTTTCCGACCTAATTTGAATTTATGAAATGAAGCTTATGTGGCCGACCTTGGAGAAAGTTTGTAAGGTTGAAGATGGTATAAATGCAAGTTGAGTTGCAAAGAATTGTATGATGCAAAGTAATGAAGTAAGCCACAAGTGAAGAGCAGAAGTGTGTGAAATTAAGTTGAGGCAACAATACTTCATTGTGTTATATTCCTGAAGGAAACTTGAGCTGAAGGATTCTGCAATATTTTGATCAAAGTTGCAGATGTGTGTAAATTTTTGTGGTGGATCTTTTTTTTTCTTTTGTATCTATAGGAAATGAGCCTCCCTATTGGACAGTGAGTCCTTTCTATAGGCAGTGAGCCTTTGTATCTGGACAGTGAGTCCTCTTTTGGGAATTAAGCCCTTGGGGCTAAGCCTTTGTATTTGGTTTTTCTATCTCTTTATATTGTGAGTTAATCCTCATCATAGTTTTTCCCTCATTGGGTTTTCCACGTAAAATCTTGTGTTCTCTATGTTGATTTTTCTTTCTGCTATCTATATTTCATGTTCATACTTAATAATAGAACAATGTGGTTGTGAAGTTAATAAGTGTTGAGGTTTTGAGTTTAAATTTTGTGAGAACTGATTCACTCCCCCTTCTTAGTTGTCTTGTACCTTTTTACAGTCTCTTGCTTCCCCACACTATTTGGGGTATATGAAGGAGAGAAATAAACATATATTTAGGGATCTTGGTGGTAGTACCAATAGGGTTGCTAATAAAATTACTATGCCTATCAATGAAAATATCATATTTATAATTCACAATAAAGGGTATAAGAAATCAAATATTGGAGTTTCCTCTTATGATCTTTTAGTTGTGAAAGGTTAGAAAATTCAATTTAACAATTTAGTCCTATTTAAGTATGGGAAGAAATCTAGGGAGGGGATGCTTTGGAAGCCTCTGTATGAGGGGTGGATTAAAATTAACTTTTATGGAGTGACCAAAGATAACCCTAGGCTAGTGAGGGGTGGAGGAGTTCTTAGAAATATGAAAGGTAGGTTCCTTATGGTAGTGGTGGTTTCTTTGGGTTCTCATTTCAATCACTATGTCAAAGTTGATGCTTCCTTTTATAGTACTCATATGACCCATGCTAAAGGATTTATACAAGAATTTTTGTAAGTGGATGATTTGAATATTATTAGTTTCCTAAAAGGAACTTAAAATCCTAGTTGGATAATAGACCCATTCATATAGATTCTTCTAAACTCGCCTTAGATTTAGAAGAGGCAAGGTTATCCCACATGTTGGATGAAGTTAATATGGTGGTATATTTTTTTTTTCTAACTTAGGTATGACAAGTGAAAGGGTAATGTGTTGGGAGGATTGTAGTGTCCTCCCTCTATAAGCCAAAAATTCTATTTCCAAAGATTAAATTTATCAAAATGGAGAATATGGATGACACCACATTAATTTTATTCAATGTAAGTTGACACATTTTGTAGGTGTTTTTATCAATCTATGTTTGAAGTCTCTAGCTATAGTCTTAGATATTTTGAGAAAGGAGAATTTAAGAAGTGACTTTGCTAATAGTAACCTTTTGAAAAAAAAGTGGGGTCCCTAGTAACAGGAGTCTATATAGTCTAAAAAAGGATGGGAGGATCTAAATAAATTATATTGAACCAACCAACTCTGTCAACATCTAGAAGAAACCCTAAATATGGAAGGTGTTGAAGGAGGACTTACCCACTATATGCCAAAATCTCCATGGCCATGACCTTGAAGCCACCAAAATTATGTTGAACACTTGGAAATAGAACTACCTCGGCTTTTGTGGGGGCTGACTATTAGCAAGGAGTTAATTACTCAAGTGTTTAAGCTCTTCTTGGAGGGAAGAAAAATACAAAGAAAGGAATGCAATAGTAGAAGCAATGCATATTTTATTCAAGGGTAATGAGAGAAAGAAACTAGTCAAGCTCCATTCTGGTTATGAGAGAACTTGAAGGGTGATTTAAGAATATTTGTGACTACCATTTTACATTGTTGAATCATTTCAAGCACATAATTTTATTTTGCTTACCAATTTATTTCTCACATTTTCTTGAGATTTCTATCTTTGAGAATTAAAAAACCCTAAAATTTCCATCCTCCATGAGTAGATTTCTTGGTATGAAATGTAAACATTCATAGGAAAGAAAAAACATGGGGAGGGAGGAGTTTAGATGCAAGAACTGAGGGTGGGTATCCTTTTCCTACCATTCCTGAATTGAATCCTCAAATCCCCATGGATTATTCCACTGGATCTCTAATGCAACTAAAGCTAACAATATCACTTGGAGGTTTTAGATTTTTTTGTGGGATGTTGTTTACTCCCAACATAGAATAAAAAATGGATCTTTGTTGAAATAAACTATATTAACATGAAAATGGAAAAAAATGTAGGAGAAGGTGGGAGGTGTAATGCCCATAATTTACACTGGGGAAGAAATGCTATTAACAAATTTTTTTAAACAATATTACAAAAAAAACCAACATTTAATTCCCATGGATGTGTATGGATAATGAATTGCATAATTAAATAATGTAACGCCCCTGTCATGAACCCTAGAGGACAACACTCTAACAATAGAAATGAAACAATTTTTTTTTTGAAAGAGTGCATTTAACACACAATTGCAAATAAAAAATTAATAAAAGTCTAACCTAAGTCCTCTAAGGTTCGTGACTACGCTACGTGGTTCCCATTATCTAAATTAAAACAGAACTATAAATCATTATATTAACAAATTCTAACATCAACTAGGATTCACATCTACTCATTTCATATAATCAAGAAATCCATGAGATACAACCATAACATGAGTACGTAGAGTTTAGTTGATTCAATTCATTCAATTTACATGTATAATAACATCTAATACATAATCCATCTCATAATAGAGTTCATATCAATTTACATCATTACATTTACATTCTGAATAGTAATATCTCCTCGTTTACATGTGAGGAGTGTACATCAAGAATGCTACATGATACATCAATTGTGATACGATAAATATAAATACAAGTGTAACAAATCCCAAGGGAAGGTACAATGAAAAAGCCTTTAGATCAAGAGAAGTCACCACAACATGAACAAAGAGAGGAAACCCAATGGAGTATAATGTACTTTCCACCCAACCATGTGGAACCCAAAGGTCCACCCCCTATGCTAGGAGATAGTAAAGGGTCCCACCATCATAATAAGACAAATGGAAAAAGACAAAACAAGGCTAACATGACAGCAATGATCAAGTGAATACCACATCAAGCAATAGGGACATCACTTCTAGAGGCACATAAACATCCAAGGAGAAATGAGAAAAAAAGGGAATACAAGGTTGTCGTAGGACGAGTGTCATCACATGTTTTGTCATGGGTTATCCAGGTAAATCTTCCTAGGCCCTGACCCCCATCTTGGGTTATCTTGGTAGCCTCTACCGATCTCTGACCCCTCAAATGCAACCCTCTGTGGAATCAACATATCTCTTGTGGAGACGAGGCAACTGATCTTGCCATTCTAGGCCTTCTCAAATCATCTCAAGCCTATACAAGCACTTGAGCCATGAGCGATGCATTTACTTATCTTGATTAGTGTTATTACTACCCAACCCCCTTAGTTTGTTTTAGAAAACTTCCACATGGGTTTTCCAAGTGCCACTTTGCCAACCCCCATTGGAAGCCACTCTCCTATTGACAACAAGGAAATCCAATAAAATTGAAAAGAAAAGCCACTTGCACAAACTCAAAATTCAATAACAAAATCACTTGCTGAGGCATAACCCTTCTCGTTCACAAGTTACAAAAGTTCCAATCACATAAGTGAACTCACTGTGCAAGGTTAACATTCATCATAAACATAATCAATATAAAATCCCCAACACAAAAGATAATCAAAATTTCCATCAAGAGGACAAATATCCCTAGCCTCTGGAAGACTCTAAGCTTCATTTCACAAGATAACACAACATTGAACAAAACTACTATTCATTTCCTAATAACACTCATTAACATTGCTACACAAGAAAAAATTAATCAAAAATAGAAAAGTGGGTTCAAGAATCCATTTTGTGACACTGTGTAATCATTTACATTTAACCATATAAGCCAACTACATAATTCATGAAAACGAAATCAAATTCCATAACTCTAATTCTTTCATTTATAACACAAACAATTAAGTAGGAACATTAATACTCTCCTTTAATATAACACTACACTCATAAATCTATACTAGAATAAATGTTATATTTATGTATATTTACATTTATTTATATTTTGGAATAATAAATGAAGATCTGATTTTAAATTTAGTTATATTATTCTACTATGAAAATATCATTATATATATATACTCGTTTATATAGAAAGGAGCCATAACAAAAAAAAATTCATATTAAAAGAATCCAATAGTAGCTTATTGTCCAAGGAGCAGACTATGTAAAGGAAGCATTTATCAGCATCAAGATAGTAATGCATATATATATATATAATTATAATTTGAATCATATTTGAATGTTACATATAATTCATTTAACTCATAATATATATCAAGGCACGGCTAAACTAGAGTTAATGCATGCGAGACCTAGCATCAAGCCTCTTATCATAGTGGGAACTATAGTTAAGAATCAATCATAGAGAATGGATTGACTCAAATCAACATAACCCAAGCTCATTGGCATGTATGAGGGAACGTCAAATTGGTAAAATCCAACCAATAAATCTATGTAAGTCAAGAGCCATGCAATATATCAATCATGCAATGAGTGTGCCTCTCTATTGCCATTAACAAAGATTAAAGTATTAGCTTTAAGTACATTTGATTGGTGACTCTCATATCGAATTGAGTAATGCATTCGATGCCATACTGCATGGTGAATTCGAGCCAAGCATAAGGGATAAATAACATATGTTTTTTTTAATAGTAGTAATACCAGTATAAATGACATTATAATGAAACTCGAGCCAATGTAAGAGGGATTAAAACATATTCTTTTAGGAAATGCAAATTCCAATACAAATGGCTTCGTAATGAAGTTTGAGACAATGCAAAAAGGGTTTAATAATAGATTATTTATGGCAATGCCAAGTAGTATAACAACTATATAATAAATTCAAGCCAAACACAAGTATGACGATGGTGAATAGAACACTATTTTAAGACGTCCACTCATGATATGAAAATTAATGAAACCTATGAGCTAGAACTGGGGACAACTTAAGAAAAATTTCAAGCGAATACAACTTCCTGGTATGAGTTGAGGCAATAAGTTACATGAGAGTACTCAAACTTTTAGATAAATTATATTCTCAACAAAATATAAACCCAGCCACAACGAATTGGCTATGTAAACGAAAATGTGCATACGAAATGTTTTTTCTTTTAATCTACAGGAAATTATCTAGAATATTTTACAAAATACATACAAAATATTTTGTAGAAGCATTCACAAAAATTCTCTTTTCCTGATTATTTCACTATCAAAACAAATAGAGGAATTATCAAGAAGTAGTGCAACCTAGATAGAATTGTTCAGCTGATTGATGATTGAGGCGGAGCTTGCTACTTCCAAATTGCAGCTTCAAAGCCCTTCCAAATTTCCACCCTTCTGAAATCCCCAACTCCAACACCCTCCAAGATCAAGAATTCAACCTTCAAGAACTAGAACCAGTTTTCCAAGAAACCCCCAAATATTTTCACGACAAAGTTTTTCCAAATTTTTGAGAAAAGTTTTCAAAAAACCAAAAGAATGTTTTTGGAAAGAAGTTCAAGAATTAGTTTTGTCCCCGGAGAAAAATACTCCAATTTCCCCTCTTTTGTTAACTCCATTAACTTTTATTTATTCTTTTCCTGTAACTGCATTCCACTCCTAAAATTAATTAATTAATTTTCTTTTATTTTCCTCCCACTTAATATTTACACAGGTTTATTAATTTTAATCAAGCATATAGTTTATTTGTATAACCTCATAGTTTAATATATTTATTAAATATTTCATTTTAACAATAAATTTTAGTTTATTAAAAATTAAATAAATACCTTCATAATATTTTATTTTATTTATTTATTTGATTTAACAAAGGATTTTAATTTAATAACCTTTTATTAACGACATAATCAAACAAAGCAATAACCACGAGTATAACTCACTGAACATACATACAAGCAATACCAACCAAAAGCGAAACAAAAGAAATATGACAACGGAGACAAATTTACATGAACTGACCTTATAGACGGGATGTGATACACACAGATATTCATCCTCAACGAGGATGATGGCTCAATGTGGGAGACCCGATGCTACCTCTGAATCAACAACCTCCATTGGGATTTAGGCACGCTCAAACTTGGAAATTCAGGTGGATTCAATTCCTGGTACTTGCAACCTACAACAAATCAAATGGTCAAACATGTGCATAGGTAAATAGTTAATCACACCATGAAGGGAAAATCGTAGAGTCACAGGGCACTCGCAAGCGAGTGATGTGACACTATTCCCCTTCACCAATACAATGACACAAAATAAATGATATCAAATCATGATAGAATATACATCTAACAATCACGTAATGCTCATATCCATGATAACTCACACAAACCATTTAACTAATCTGCTAACCATAATATAAGCATGATACCATCATAACATCAGACATAAAAGTACCATCATAATAGAGCATCAAAAGTGTCATCAAATATCATCATACTAAACATCAAAGTGTCATAGTATCCAAATGTCATCAAATAGGTATCATCAAGTCCAGATACATCTATGTAACTACTAGATACAAAGCAAGCTAAGGGGTACTACATCCCCCCCCTAGGACTAGGCTTACTCCTGGAAGCCTGCAAATAGATACAAATAAAGCTCTCTCCTCCTGGAAGCATCCTCTCATAGCAGAAGACTCGTCCTTCGAGTCCCACTGGACCCTAACCTGCTCAATGTCTTGTCCCCTGAGTGTGAGTCTCCTGTGTTGAATGACGCCCATGGGCTCCAAAGACAGTTTCATATTCTCTACCTATAATGCATTCCAATCAAGGACATGAGATATGTCAAGGTAATAGGGTCTGAGAAATGATACATGAAACACATCATGAATGTGTGAGAGACTGGGCGGAAAAGAAAGATGGTACACTACAGGACCAATCCTCTCCAAGATCTCAAAAGGCCCAACAAAGCATGGTGTGATCTTAGAGCGTTTTCCATAATGGATCAAACTCTTCGTGGATGCACCTGTAGAAATACCTAGTCACCAACTAAGAACTGACAGTCCACCCTATGAGCATCAACATATTTCTTTTCTCTGTCTTGGGTAGCCACCAAATGATCCCTAATGAAAACCACCTACTACTCCATCTCCTAAAGCATCTCTGGACCAAGAAGAACCCTATCCTTCAAACGATTTTAGCTCAATAGGGTCTGACATGGATGACCATATAATGCCTAAAAAGGAGGCATGCCGATAGAACTCTGATAGTTGTTATTGTATACACATTATACAAAATATAGGTAGTCCTCCCATCGTGACTATTGATCCATGACATACATCCAAAGCATATCCTCGAGGATCTGATTGACCCTCTCAGTTTTCCCATCCATCTCTAGATAAGTTGAACTAAAGGTCAGTTGGTTCCCCAATGCATTCTGTAGGGACATCCAAAGAGATGAAGTAAACGTTGGATCCCTATTTGAAATAATCCAATAAGGAATATCGTGTAACTTGACAATGTCCTCCATGAAAATTTTGTCCACCGATGCAACATTGTATGAGGAATAGACAAGAGAGAAGTGGGCTACCTTCGTCAACCTGTCAACAATGACCATAATGGCATCATGTCGATGGGAAGAAACGAGCAAACCAACAATAAAATCTAATGATATAATGTCCCATTTCCACTCTGGCACCAAATGAGGTTACAAAATTCCTACAGGATGTTGGTGTTTTTCCTTCACTCTTTGACACTCTAGACATCTTGACACAAAATCAACAATATGTCTCCTCATACTAACCCAAAAGTAAAATTGTCAAAGAACCACATGCATCTTTTTGAGACCAAGATGAGTTGAATAAGGTGCCCGATGTGCCTATAACATGATCAAAGTATAGAGATATCTTGAAGAAGGTACATAAATATGGCCCAAATGCCTCAAAAGGCCATCAGAATCAAGGGAATATCCCACAAATCTTCCCTCCAATGTTCTTTTTGATTCCATCTCAGACCTCACCTCCTGATACCAACAATCTAAAGGAAGTGTTGAAAGTATCTGACTCTTCAAATCCACACCAAGAGTCACTACCAATAACTCATGTCTCCACCTACTAAGTGCATCTGCAACCACATTCTCCTTTCCCTGAATGAATTTCACCTCAAAATCATATTCACATAAGAGCTCCATCCATTGTCTCTTCCTGGAATTCATATTAGGCTACGTGAAGATATACTGCAAACTACGGTGATCATTATGCAGCTCAAACTGATTCCACAATAAAAAGTGCCTCCATCTCGTTAATTCATGAACTGCAATGGCTAAATCTAGATCATGTGTAGGATAGTTTAGCTTGTGATCCTTGAGTTTGTGAGTCTCATAGGCAATCAAATGACCATCTTGTATCAACACAACTCCTAAACCCACCAAGGAAGCATTTGTACAAACCATAAAATCCCCAATAGGATTAGGAATAGCTAAGATAGGTGCACTAGTCAATCTCTCCTTAAGAGTCTGGAAAGCTTCCTTGCACTACTTTGACCAAATAAATTTCTTCCCTTTCCTCTGAAGAGAAGTGATGGGATGGGCTATTCTTGAAAACCCCTAAACAAACCATCAATAGTAACCTTCCAACCCCATGAAATTGTGAAACTCTACAACATTGGTGGGTGCAAGCCAATCAATGATAGATTGGATCTTTGAAGGATCCACGACAATTCCCTCTCCAAGATAACATGTCCCAAATATTTCACCTCTATTTTGAAGAAATCACACTTTGACAAGTTAGCATACAATTGGTTCTCCTTCAAACACTTTAGTACCTGTCTTAGATATTCCTCATGCTCCTCCATGGTTCTCAAATAGATCAAAATGTCATCTAAGAACACCAGGAAAAACCTATCAAGATAGGTACGAAACACACTATTCATCAAGCTCATGAACACCAAGGGCACATTCGTTAACCCAAATAATACCACTGTAAATTCATAGTGTTTGTATCAAGTACAAAATGTGATCTTATGAATATTTGCCTTGAAGATGTGCAACTGGTGATACCCTAATTTAAGATCAATCTTCAAAAATAATCTAGCACCCTTGATTTGATCAAATAGATCATCGATCCTTAGCAATGGATACCTGTTTATTATTGTCACCTTTTTCAACTACCGGTAATCAATGCACAATCAAAGGGACCCGTCCTTTTTCACAAATATCACTGGTGCTCCCCAAGGAGAGACACTAGGATGAATAAACCCCTTCACTAACAACTCCTCGAGCTATAACCGAAGCTCCTTATGCTCCTGAGTGGTCATCTAGTAAGGAGCTCATGAAATGGGCTCAACTCTAGGTATAAGGTCTATCTTAAAGTCAATGTCACGCTTGGGTGGCATCCATAGAATCTCACTAGGAAAAACATTTGTATACTACCTAAGAATGGGATGACTATCAAGTGACACCTCCTCCTGACTCTCTCCTAACTCCAAATCATTGACTGTTACTGCAAATAACTGACAGCCCTATCACATACACCTCCTCAACTGCATAGCTGAGAACCTCAAGGAAATAGGTCTCTAAATGCCAACTACCTCAACCTCACTGCCAGAGTCATCTACACACTGCACCAACTTATGATGAAAATCTATGATTTTCATGTGCGCCTCTAACCAATCTATGCCCAATACAATATCATAAGACCCTAGGGGAATAATATGAAGATCAACTATAGTGTCAAGAGACCCAATCCTCAAACTACAACCATGAAAAAAGATACTCAACTATGACCTTAGCACTGGAAGCCAACTCAACCTACCCCCTATCATCCTACTTCGCTACCACTAGTCCACATCGTGCTACTACAGAAGGAGAAATAAAGGAATCTGAAGCACCTGAATAAAAAAGGTAGAGACTCTACTACCCTATAACACACCTAATGTCTCAACCACTGTACCCTGGTGCTTAGCTTGACGGTTATCAACCGCAACAAAAAATTTGTGTGATCTACCCACATCCCCTACTATCAGCTTTAAATCTGCTGGTCTTTGAGTAAATCTAGATGTCCCCTTCTGAGGATACTGTCAAGCAATATGACCCTGTTGACCACATGAGAAGCACCCTGTACCTTTTCCAAAACCTCTACCACCTAGAGGTGCACTAGATTGCTAAACATTGCCCTTGTTAATTGTAGACTGTGAACTCTAGGCTGGCTAACCAGAGTGATAACACATGATTCACCTCCATCTCATGTCTCTCTTAGACTAAAACCTATCATCCTGATGAGACCGAGAGTTCTTATGTTTGGACTAAGAGGGTTGTTGCTACTGGCCACCCTTAGAGGGTGCCTGTTGACTCCTAGATGGACCTACTAACTGAGTCTAACCACCATGAGAATTGAAACCTTCTAGAGGTGCACTGCCAATTTGAACCCCTGTCTAACCACCTAGAGCCATAGCTAAATTATCCTCAACAATCCAAGCCTTTTCCACAACTACCTCCATGGTTTTCATCTCAAACACTTGAACACCACCACTAATATAGGCATTTAAGCCCTTGATAAAGTGTTGTACTAACATACCCTCATCATCTTCAATTCCAACATACTGCCCAAGCTCATAGAATTTCCACTCATACAATTCGACTAACATCACCATATGTCTCAACTGATGGAACTCATCACACGTCGTTGTTTCCAATGGTCAGACAAGAATCAAGCTCTGAATCTCTCTAAGAACATCTCCCACGAAATTGAATCTATATCCAAATGGAGCTTTTTCTCCTCTAGATGCCATCACAAGGAAGAAAAACCTCGGAGATGCAAAATGGCACACCTAGCCTTGGTATTGCTACCATATGGATGCATAGTCAAACACCTTTTTAGATCAATTAACTAGGTCTCTGACTCTAATCCATTGCATGTCCCATCAAATGGTGGAGGACGTGCTTGAAGAAGATCCCTCATATGACCTGCTAATATGGCATCTTGCTCAACTGCTAACTCTCTCCTCCTAGGAGATCTCTCTCTAATCATTAATTTCTCACCCTCTTGCCTCAAACCAAGATGGGCAAGAACCTCCTCCAGTAAGTGATGTAACTATGTGCCCTCCAACCCTAGCTGATCCAGATTTTGTCCTCCACCTCCCTAATTGTTCTTTGAACCCTATTATTCCTCATGATCTAACTCATGAGAACTCTGGGGAGGGGATTCCTTGTGATTGACCCCACGGCCACCACCATGACCTCTTCCACACCCTCCCTCTACCCCAACCTCTAGGCATAATCCTACATAGACACCACAAAAGACAAGTTCAGGGTGTTAGATGAGGTCAACAAGGGAAAAAATAAACTTCAAAATCTACACAACTAATACAACTTAATGGGCTCTTTTATATACCTAGAACACCCAATGTTTGAACTTGGGCTTTGATACCATGTGTAACGCCCCTGCCACGAACCCTAGAGGACAACACTCTAACAATATAAATAAAACAATTTTTTTTTTAAAGAGTACATTTAACACACGATTTCAAATGAAACATTAATATAATTTTAACCTAAATCCTCTAATGTCTGTGACTATGCTACGTAGTTCCCATTATCTAAATTAACAAAAACTATAAATCATTATATTAAAAAATTCTAAGATCAACTAGGATTCACATCTACCCATTTCATATAATCAAGAAATCCATGAGATACAACCATAACATGAGTACATAGAGTTTAGTTGATTCAATTCATTCAATTTATATATACAGTAACATATAATACATAATCCATCTCATAATAGAATTCATATCAATTTCCATTGTTACATTTACATTCTGAATAGTAATATCTCCTTGTTTACATGTGAGGAGTGTACGTCAAGCATGGTACATGATACATCAATTGTGATACAATAAAAATTCAAATACAAGGGTAAAAAATCCCAATAGAAAGTACAATGCAGAAGCCTTCAGATCAAGAGAAGTCACCACAACACAAACAAGGAGAGGGAACCCAATGGAGTACAATGCACTTTCCACCCAACCATGTGGAACCCAAAGGTCCTCCCCTAGTGCTAGGAGATAGTAAAGGGTCCCACCATCGTAATCAGAAAAATGGAAAAAGACAACACAAGGCTAACATGACATCAATGATCAAGTGAATACCACATCAAGCAATAGTGACATCACTTCCAGAGGCACATAAACATCCAAGGAGAAACAAAAGACAAAGGGAAGAAAAGGTTGTCATAGGAGGAGTTTCATTACATAATTTTCATGGGTTATCTAGGTAGATCTTCCTAGGCCCCGACCCCCATCTTGGGTTATCTTGGTAGCCTCTATCAATCTTCGACCCCTCATGCAACCCTATTCAGAATCAACATACCTCTCATGGAGACGAGGCAATTGATCTTTTCATTCCAGGCCTTCTCGAATCATCTCAAGCCTATACAAGCACTTGATCCATGAGCGATGAATTTACTTATATTGATTAGCGTTATTACTACCCAACCCCCACAGTTTGTTTTAAATTATCACTTATTTAGAAAACTTCCACATGGGTTTTCCAAGTACCACTTTGTGTGTCAGCCCCCATTGAAAGCCACTCTCCTACTTACAACAAGGAAATACAATCAAATTGAAAATAAAATCCACTTGCACAAACTCAAAATTCAATAATAAAATCACTTGGCAAGGCATAACCCTTCTCACTCACAAGTTACAAAAGTTCCAATTATATAAGTGAACTCATTGTGCAAGGTTAACATTCATCATAAACATAATCAATATAAAATCCCCAACACCAAAGATAATCAAAATTTCCATCAAGAGGACAAATCTCCCTAGCCTTTAGAAGACTCTAACTTCATTTCACAAGATAGCACAATGTTGAACAAAACCACTATTCATTTCCCAATAACACTCATTCACATTGCTACACAAGAAAAAATCAATCAAAAATAGAAAATTGGGTTCAAGAATCTATTTCGTGACACTGTGCAATCATTGACATTTAACCATATAAGCCAACGACATAATTCATGAAAAGGAAATCAAATGCCATAACTCTAATTCTTTCATTTATAACACAAACAATTAACTACAAGCATTAATACTCTCTGTTAACAATTAACTACAAACATTAATACTCTCCATTTGTAGTGCCCCTCCATTCTCACTATGGATGTGTAGGAAGTTTGACTTTGAAACTTGGAGATGAAGGTAAAATAATAGGGACATTTAAAGGTATATGCTAATAATGTTAATAAATTGATGTTGTATATTATGAATTTATGGACATATTGATGCGATGAGAGTGTTTTGATTACCTTTGGGGTTTTCACTTGATTCTAAAATATTATTATTGTGTTGGCATGTTATTATGATTTTGATTATGATTATGTTTATTGTCATAAAGATGTATTGACTTGTGTTCAATCTTTGTGGTTGCAATATAGGACATGAGTTTCTGTTAGTGCTTTGGTGAGTATGATGTGGAAGTTAAAAAAGAGGAGCCAATGCATGGGCAAGAAAAAGAAAAGAGCCAATCCATGGGAAGTGATTTATTTTATTTTTGGGGAGTGAGGGTTTTTTCTTTTTTTTGGTGATTTGGTTCTGGAGTTTTTTTTGGTTTTTTGGATTCTTCATTTTCAGGGAGTTTTTGCCATGCTTGCAAAGAGGAAGAAGCATGCGAACTTGTTGCAATTTGGGGGTTTTGAAAGTTAAAGTTTTCAGAGTTTGGCATCAAATTCCTATCATTGCCAAGCATTGGATTTAGGTTGGATTTTGATATTTTTTGTTTAATGTTATTTTTGGTGTGGATGAATAATTTGATTGATTTCTCCCTCTTTGATTTTTGAAAATAAATATTATATAGGTTTTCTCTTTTTTTGGGTGATTTGGTTCTGGAGTTTTTTTTGGTCTTTTTTATTCTTCATTTTCTGAGAATTTTTGTCATGCTTGCAAAGAGGAAGAAGCATGAGAAGTTGTTGCAATTTGAGAGTTTTGAAAGTTAAAATTTTCGGAGCTCGGCATCAAATTCCTATCATTGCCAAGCATTGGATTTAGGTTGGATTTTGATATCTTTTGTTTAATTTTATTTTTGGTGTGGATGAATAATTTGATTGATTTCTCCCTCTTTGATTTTTGAAAATAAATATTATATATTTTTATTTTTGTGTGTGAATAAAACATTTATTTATTTCAGAATAAAAATCAATACATATTTGTTGTTTTTGTTCTTTACCAGTAAAAAGGTCTGATTGAGTTGCCCATAAATATATTTTTACGAACTGGGTTGGTCAGATTTTTAAAGGGTTTTTTCATCTTGTTGTCGTTTAAATTCTTTCCAAAAATCTCAAAAACCTAGATTGTAGTTTGTGAGATATGGTTGAAACACAGAGTTGCTATCAAGTTGCTCTTCTATGACTGCAAATATTTTGATTTCTCCCTGTAACCAGCCAATGAAAGATTGAGATTTTACATTTATAGGGGTTTGAAAGGGCTTAAATTAATTTTAATTTTTTTTTAATATTTTATTTGGATAAGATTTGGTTGTTGGGTTACTCATTTTGTCATTTGACTGTAATCGAGTATTGCCGAAAATAGGGTTTTATGGGAGTCGTTTGTTGTTTTGCATTTTATGAATTTATGATTCATTTTTGATCAATTTCGTCTGCTGAGTAGTCGACGACTAAATTTGAAATGGATATTTTGCAGATTTTGATTTTGAGTTGTCATAACTATTTTATGGTTATTTTGTGGTTGACAGATTTGACTATTGTCAAGTGAGAATTAATTCAGTTCTAAAAATTGTATTAGAGGGTATAACTCTATTCTTTAATTTGTATTGTGTTGTACCATTTTGTTTGAATGTGTTTACTATTTTCATGTTGAAAATCGCTTCATGTTTGTGATATTTTGTGTTGAAATTTTTGTATGTGTAAAAAAAATAATTGCACCAAGGTTGTGCATTGTTGGTCTTGCTTATGGATTGTTAAGTTAAAGTTGGTTATCATGTTATAATATTGTGAACATAATATAATATATTTCATTGTGGTGTCATGGTATAGTGCTTATCTTTTGAGTTTTCTACCTGTTGTGTTATGTGATTAGGCCTTTAGAAGTACCTAAGACCTGTGTGGAAGTCCTTGTAATTTTTGGTTGATTCTTGTTTTGGTAATCTTCATTGGATGGTTAGTGTCAACCACTCATTATTTCTTTTGTTTGCTTGTGTGTGGGGACTAGTGTTATCTCCTAGCATAGGGGGAGTGGGCCTCATGATTCCACGTGGTAGGGTAGTATTTCCGGACCATCCATTGGGGTTTAGGCGGTACAAATCATGCACAACATAGAGAGTTCTTCCTTTCACTTTATTTTATGGTTAAATGTATGTGCAGCTGATATTTCCATGAAAATTTCATTTAATATGTATTATATATATTCCTCTTAGATGAATACATCTTGTACGTTGTAGTGTTCTTGGAATGAAAATGTAAATAGATTGAAATAGTTTTGAAGACATATTTATTGTTATTTATTATGTAATGGAAATATTAGCATAAGAATGTTGTATTTATGATACATATAATTTAATTTAGTAGTAGATGCAATATATCTCTTTGTACCTCTTTCATGGTGTTGATTATAAATAGGTTCATATGAACATAGTGTTAAACAAGGTTTAAATATAATTATGTTACCATATGTAATTTGTTGTATGAAATATATTTTACATTCAAACTATTAATTGTATGTGTTTTAGTGTATCAAATGTATTGGATATGTGCAGGATAATGATGAGCCAAAAAGTGGTGATATGATGGGTATGTGGTTGATGACTTTTTTTTTACCCAAAATTGATGAAATGAAAAGGGTTTTTAAAAGAGATTATCAACTTTCCACCAATATAAATTATGTTTTACATTGAATTTAATAAATAATTATTATTCATTTTCTATTTGAATTACAACTAAATTCTTGATTGATAGGTTGATTGAAAGACATCTCTAGCTCTCAAATGGTATCATATTTTTTGAATTTGAAACATGTGTCACATTCTATGCTTCACAAACTATAGGATTAAAAAAAATGAATTCCATGAAGTTTTCACCAAGTTAAGGTGGTTAGACATACAAGTTTTTATATTTTTTTTTAAAGTTGTAATAAAAAAATCATAATTATTTACTTGGAAAAAATTACAAAAAAATGCATCACATCAGACATGAGTCCTATACTTATATCTAAAATCTTATAAAAAAATATTATCATTTTTATGTGGTTAGGGTGGTCAGATAGACACCTACTTCTTTTTTCCTTAAAATTTAAGTACTACTACATTGAAATTTCAAATTTTCACCAAATATATTTAATTTTAAAAAAAATAAACCTAGTATTTTAGAAACTACATTCAATTTTATACAAATTCTATTCTTACATATTTTTTAAATAATATAGATAACTTATTCAAATTTTTATGTCAAGTTGCCTAAGTCTGATTTTTTAAAAAAATTTGCCACTTAAGGTCCTATTTTTTTCCATGATGATCCTGCACATACCCTATTTATATAGGCTTAGTTAGTGTAGGTGTATTGTAGTAGCGACGTTAGGGGACCATGGTGGATAGGTGTGTAAATGGGTTATGATTAATGTTACTTTTAGATCATAATGTGATTATGATATGATGTTAATGTAATAATGTCATTCATATTAATTTGTTGAGTTGCATTAGTTAATGTCACTTTAGTTTCAAAAAAAAATTATTGGCATCATCTTGTATATATTTTATGTTATCCACCAGGTCCTTTAGTGGCGTGTTACACTTGGTATCAAAGCCAGTGTTACAACACTAGGATCTCTGGTTAACGTTGTTGTCCATGTTTAGTTATAGTAACTTTCCCCTTGCATATGTTATCGAATGGTTGATGTGTGGCTAGAAGGTCATAGGGACCCTTGTGTTAGATACCATATTTTAATCTATACATCTAGTTGAGATGTTAAACAATGGATTAGACATTTTGTGTATTCTCTTGTTGGGTGTGATTCTTTGGATGGTTGCAACTATTGATTTTTCTTGTTTGACCTTGTTTCATTTCTATGACTTTTAGTTTCTTAAAAGTGCAAGTTTAGTTTTGAAATGCATGAATGAGTTTAGATTAATTAATTAACAAGTTGGCATGTAGATTTCTTTTGTTTGACTAAATGTGCATTAGGATAAGATGTTATTTGACATAGTTAGGTTATTTATGTGGTTTTATGCAAGTGCCTAAGAGTGTATGTTAGGTAGTTAATAGGGAATTCCTAGCTTGAGTATGTCATATGTTTGTATGTTTTTCCATGGTTTGTAGGAGTGTTTACATCCGTATGTTGTTAAGTGCATTTTTTATAATGTCAAGAATATACTGTATGTAAAAGGGTTGTTAGAATAGACTAAAGAAAAGTATGTTGGTAGTTTATAAATAAATTATTGTTGATCTTTTGTGATTGCTATAATACATGTTGAGTGATGTAATGAAATCCTGATTTTGTCTTTAGTTATGTTTAAAAATGGAAAACTTGTCTCATGGTGGTAGTTAAGATTTTGGATAGAAAGTGTGACTTAATTTTCCTTTGTATAGATGTTTTGTCTGGAAATGTTGCATTTGCAAGTTTCTTGCATTGAATTAAATTATCTTGTTTCCTCTTTATCTTACTCACATATAGTTAATAAAGAGAATTAGTCTTAAACCATATTATAATAGAAAATCATTTAAACCTAAAACTTTTATGCTTAAGACTTGACTGTAAATAAAAAAAAGAAGAAAAAGTTTTGAAATTGCTTGAGTGACAGATCTTATGTTCCCTTGAAATTGCACTCCTTACTTTGATTTATGCATAAAAAAATAGATTATGAATGAGACTGAGTGTAGTTGCTAGGTATTTAATCAATGCATTTAGAAGTAAATTCATATAATTAATTTTTGCTCTACATTGTGATAAGTTTTTATTGGAAATGACTACTTTTGTGGAATAAATAAGATGTTAGTGCATATAACTAAATTTCTATTTTAAAAACAATTATGATGACTGTATTGGTATTTGGACACCTTTTTTGTTATGTGTAGTTGAAACCTATAATGCAATGTCTCTCATTTCTTACTTTTGTATAAATAGAAAAGATTTATCCATTGGATGTCTTGCATGTCAAATTATTATGAGGAGGTAACATGTGAAGTAATTAAGCCTAAGTATGGGATATGATGTTTGAGTAGGAATAACCACTATGTAAAGATTTAGTGTTATTTGTACTGACTTGAAATAAAGTTTGAAAGAATGTGGGACTATGTTTTGGAAAAAAATTATGTGAATCCTTTTATTCTGTGGAAATTTGAATAACTTATGATTAAGTAAGAGTTAAGTAGAGGATCATTATTGTTTTTTTGTGAATATAGGACTTGTGTATAATTTTTTGAATTTGTGCTGCATGAATGTTGATGTGAAAGTATTGATGATTTTTTGATGCATTTAGAAATTCATGATGCCTATGTAAAAATCTTATTGAATGGAAGAAAAGTTAGTGTACATATGCATATGTTATGAGGATAAAATTTTATACCAAATGAATAAAAGTGAATGTGAATTTTTTAAGTGGAGTTGTTAAGTGATCACAATAATCTTAACATTGACATGTTAATATCATGTGATATATGGAAAAGAGTAGAGTGAATGAAAAACTAATAAAAGGTTATTGACATATGTAATGATATGAATCACATGGGTTATAGAAGTAAATGTGCTCATGAAATTGTGTATGTAATTGTACCCCTCTATAAATGTGAGAAACTAGTAACTGTGTATTGGTTGAGTGTTGTGAATACCCTGTACTTGCTTTGTGTGCCCATAGCAAGGTGATACTGTGTACCCATTCATAAGTGATATGTTGTATTTGTTGGTGTGGGATTAACTAGACCATTATGTGTGCTTGTATGTCTATTACCTGATTGGGGGCCAACCCACGTGTGGTTGAAATTTATGAGTAGCAAAAAGATAGTTTCATAGATTCTTTTCTTTTGGTTCTCTAGTCCCTCAATCCGTGAAGGGGTAGTAGCAGCCACAAAGTTCCTTGGGTGGAGTGTGCAGTGTACGCATATTGTGATGCAAAGTGGTCTTAGCTCAACCGATCCCGAGGAAACGTAATCACTACTTTCCCTTATGATGGATCAAGGTACTTGATCCATATGTGTAAGCCTAATCCCCACAATTTTGAGTGTAGCAGCAGCATTGTTTTGTTAGTATATGCTTGGTCGTCCATAGGGACGTTGAGCTGGCATTAGCGAGTCAACCTCGTCTGTATGAGAGGTGAAGCTTGAGTAGCCCCATATTGATATAATCATATATGCATACCGTATCTACATGTGTTCTGATATGATGCAATGGATATGATACCACACCCCACTGATATCCTGACATAGTGTTGGTGATGATGTCATGTTGCTGATGGTAGCGAGCTAGGCTCGAGGATACGATGCCATGTGCATAGACACATGAAGGTGCACTATGATATGTGTTATGATAGCCTATTTGTGTGATGAGCATAATGGGGCCTCACACACTTGTAGAGGGATACTCATGTTTGTTTTCGACAATGTTTGGGTTGGTTAACATATGGGTATGTCCTAGCCATGTATACCTATGGCTACAGTGAGTACCTGTGTGTGCCTTCTCCATGAGGTATCACTATGCGAGGTGTGTCTAGCGCGTGCCTACTTCTGCGGAGCCACAGACACACTACCATGCGGTATATGACCAATGCGTGCTTTCTCCAACTGGTGTATGACCATGCTGCACTGAGATGTGATGCGAGATGGAGGCCGAGGTGCACCTCCCATGCGAATAGCCAAGGAGTACATGGGCCACTTGGCTAGTCCATGCTATGTGACAATGCGATGCAGAGTGTAGCCGAGGAGTACACTCTGAGTTATGTGGATGGTGTGTTCGTTCCGCACCACATGAGGGCTACTATTATAGCCTGACGTTGTTTCCTCCTTCCTTGTTTGGTGGCTAGTATTTAGTCATGTAGTGTTGTCTAGTGCAATTTCAAATATTGTGGATTTTCTTGATTTTCTGTTGATTGTGAAGGTCGACACCTTGTGTATATTTGATTGTGATGGTTTGCCACACCTTGTGATTTTATTTGCTCATAGCCCTCGTGGTTACATGAGATTTAGTGTTGAAATTGTGCACATTTATTTCTTTATTGTTGAAATTGAATTTTTGTTTGCTCTTCTTTATGACTTTGGTGGCTAAAATAATTTATGCTTATTATTTTTGATGTTGACCATGTGTCGTATTGTGATTCCTCTCTAAGGACGTATGAGGCGGACTTGGTGAGTGTATCGAGGAAGTAGACACAGGAAACCTTGATGATAGGGGTAGGTGAGGCTGTTACATAGCTATGACCCACTACCTACTTATGTGTGATGACTATCTCTTGGAGGCTAACCACCTTATACAACAAGAGGTAGGTCATTGTGGTCTTATTTGGATGGTCTCACCATGTGTGTGGCCTAACACCATCAAACCACTGAGTGTGAGGTATGGATCTTGTGAGATGGATATTGGATCTTGGCTCATGGATTATGTATCATGAATTAGTATGTTGCTTTCCGACATCCAGAGGGACCCTTGTGTAGCCTTGTGTTGTGCACCTTCTGGTGATGTGATTGTGTATGTATGTGTTAGATGTATATTTCTTATATTTTGTTGATTGTTGATGTAAATGAGGGATAACCATGCTATCTTAAATATGAATATATTGTGAATCTGTTGTATTAAAGGGAGTGGATGTTATTAAAAATCATAAATTGTAATTTGAAATAAGTTTTTGAAGTATGAGATGATGTGTATTTCCTTTAATATTAAAAAATCATTTGATGTGTTTTCTTGGTATGAGATTATGGAGGTTTTTTTAAATTGGAAATGAAAATGGAGTTAAGTGGAGTGTCTGCTATATTTGTTAGTGTAAAATCAAGTATCACACTATAAGAGATGTATGAATTTCTAAATAAAGGTGGCTAGGAAAATATTACTTTCAAATGTGTAGTTAGATAATGATTTTGATCGACATGATTTAGAAAGAGGATGTACATCAATTATAGAGTAGAGAATTTTTGGTACCAATGTGTTATGTTTCCACCCTAGTTTATGACTTCCAGGAGTAAGTCAAGTTTTAGGGGGGGAGAATGTAGTGCCCCTCCATTCTCACTATGGATGTGCAGGAAGTTTGGCTTTGAAACTTGGAGACGAAGGTAATATAATAGGGACATTTAAAGGTATGTGCTAATAATGTTAAGAAATTGATGTATATTATGAATTTATGGACATATTGATGTGATGAGAGTGTTTTGATTATCTTTGGGGTTTTCACTTGATTCTAAAATATTATTATTGTGTTGAGATATTATTATGATTTTGATTATGATTATGTTTATTGTCATAAAGATGTACTGACTTGTGTTCAAATTTTGTGGTTGCAATATGGGACATGAGTTTCTGTTAGTGCTTTGGTGATTATGATGTAAATTGTCATATTATTATTATGCAGAGATTTATTTGGGTAGTTAAGTGATGTAGTAGTATGTTTGTTAGGATAAGTGGAAAGGGCGGCATCGTACCATTGAGCGTATGAAAGACATACGAACATGAGATACGATTGCTAGAGTTTCTTTCGTAGTGCTTCAACTATTATGCACATGTGCTCTAATTTGTATGTTTGAAAGAATAGGTACTAGGCTACATCTCCACCTGAATTAGCAGGTCTGAGCGTGCCTTTAATCCCAAAGGTGGTTGAGGAGATAACATCAGGCCCAAGTTATAACCTAACCCTGGCCATGGTTCCCAATTAGGGACAATTGATTCAGTGTGTGACCACCCTTTTCAGGTTGTCATGAGACAATATCTAATCTCCTTTACCCTATGTTTGGAGTGTTGCACTTATGTGAATGTTTCTTATGGGATATGTGGTTGTTTGATTTTCTTGTCTAGTCTTGGTTTAAGATCCCAAGCTGTTGGTGTTAAACCTTGTGGTTAGTTGGGTTGTTATGATTGTGATTAATGTTATTTATGTTTTGATGTAAATTTTTCTTTCATGTGGAGTTACTGCGTGGTTTATGTCTTACTCTAG